>JAOBSW010000624.1:0-83972 GCA_026214975.1 Gentiana macrophylla | reverse complement strand
CCTCATTTGGAGTTTCAAATGACGAAGAAGAAACAAAGTCAATTTCAATCAAGGCGAGTAAATCGAAGGTCTATCGAAGAAAATCTTTCAATCGAAAGCGCCTTTACAGAAAGAATGAGATTTTAAGGAGTCAATCAAAGGGAATTCTTTAGAAATTTTACCAAATTGTTGATTCGAAGATTCAAGTCAAAGAAACTACAAATGGAAGTACCCAGAGACTCAAATCTGAGGTAATTTCGGGGGAAATTCCTTCAAGGTAATTCGAAAAATAAATGATTCAGTTAAAGTGAATCTGTGTTAATTTTGCTCTTTTGGTTGAAAATATCATGTTATTTTTGTTGTATATTTTATAAAATTCACGCACTATCAATTCGGTTTGCTTCTTCTTTCTCATTCCACCGTGACCAGTTTTATATTGATTTTTTAAGCACATAATTTTGCATCCAATACGTGGGTATTGATTAATTTTTGGTTCAATTTTGTTGAAATATGATGTTTTTTCAGTACAGATTGCAAATTTGTTTCAATTGCAACCCGAAGAATCCCGCTTGATCTTTTGTAACATATGGGGTATTCATTGCTCTGACTTGGCTTTTGGTACAAATGAAAAAACGTATGTTCTTTTAATTTTCTCTACTTCTTTCTCCTATTTTTCAGTTGTGCTATACATTTTGTTGTTTAGGTGTTCAATGTTTTCCTATTTGGTGTCTGAACGACCTTAAATTACTCATACCAGGTAATTGATGTTATGACAGCCTCCATATGCATGGTATAGGCATGCAATTCTTCATTACATAATTTATGTGTGAACTGTGGATTTTGCTGAGCCCTTTCACTTTTTTTTGGAATAGTTATTGTTTAAAGTTCACATCTCTCTACTACCTTTTGTTAATCTTTAGTGTTTTTTTCATTTGCAGAATGACTTTGTTCTGTTTGAGGTGATACTAAATCCCATGCGTTTACTTACATGTTTGAACTTTGTTTATGTTATTTTTTTTAGCTTGATTAAATTGAAGCAATTTACTTACCATAAAGTAGTATTCATAATTATGATTCATCTCCACCTTCGGTATTTTGTGTACTATTAGTGACATGAACGCAGTTGTGTCAGCAGAGAGAGGAAGGAAACCATTCAAGGCTACTGAAGAGGATTTTACATTTTCAGGTTAGCTCTCAACATTCATTCACATTTTCATTTTCTTTTATTTTTTGTTATTAGGGTAATTTTTTTGGCTTATTTTTTTTCCTGGTCGTTGTGTCATGTGATCGGCTTATCACTCAATAGATAAACTTACACTACTATAAAAAAAATAAAGATCACGGTTTTTAAATAAGATATATTCACATTAGTCATGGCTTTCAAATTGTGGCATATTGAGGTGTGATATAAATTACTTTAATCCAATCATAGTTAAAAACTGTTATCTTTTATAATAATTATCACACTTAAAAACCGCGATCCTTTATAGTTGTTATCACATTTAAAAACCGTAATCTATATAATTTAATCACATATAAAAACTGTGATCTATTATAGCACTACTAAAAAACTAGCTTTTGCCACGGAAGGAAAGTGCCACTAAAACTAAGAAAAGTGACACTATAGACCTATTGTCATGCCTGATTTTTTTGTGTCACCCGTGGCAAGCAACTATGTGGCAAAAACTTCTTGCCACGCCTTTGACTACACCGCGGCAAAAACCTAAATTCTATTGCCACAGTACAACACCGGGGCAAAAAGTTAAAATATATTGCCACACTACCGTACCACGGCAAAAGCAAATAATTATAAAAAAAAACAATTAAATACACGGAAAAGATATGTGGATTAATTGTTTAGTTGGACTAGATAATTAAATACACGGAAAAGACATTTTTCGTGAACTCGGCCCAAATTATTATAAAAGTCGTGTGGCCCTATACTTGCTAGGGTTTGGCCGAAATTTATCATCATTATTATTATCAGGAAATTTGTTTTCTTGATAATTATAATATATGTGATTAAATAATTTATTTGTTAAATAATTTAAGGTAAAGAAAATCTTTTATATATCCTTATTAATTTGTGAATATTCTAAATTAATCTTTTTAAGGAAAAGGATTAATTTGATTGATTTTCTATTAATTAAATAAATCCTTGGAGGACAAGAATTTCTCTCCTATATAAAGAGAGTTCTCCCAAGCCTTTTCACAACACAAATTTTTTGACATTTGAGAAGTATTAGGTTTAATATTTTCGGCCTAAGTACTTGGGTTCGAGTTTTAGAAAAACTTCGGGTTTTTCTAAGGTAGCATATCGAGTAGATCCGGCAGCTTGAAACACCATCCACCTGGTGGTGTTTGGAGACACACGTTGGAAGACTTTGGCTTCTCAACTAGGCTCACAACTAGCTTGGATTGACCTTTTGTTCTTTGCGTTTTTGCACTATAAAAGGTGGTAATCTAAAACACTCGTAGGTTTAGATCTATTATTTTATGTATTTTGGTTGACTATATCTAGATCTTGTACTTTCCGGCTGCAGTGTCAGGGTGGATCTTTGATCCATCCGGCGATATTACATCCTACAAGGGAGTCTCATTGTTAACGGGATTTTTACGGTTTATATGACTTTATTTCGTAATAGCTTTCCTTCGTGTTTTATTACTTTTATAGAAAAGTAAGTGTTTAAAGGATTTATTGAGAGAATGCATATGAAATTGGTTTAAATGCAAAATCGAGCTTATTACGTGTTTTTATCGATGATTTTTCCATCAATATATATGGTTCTACATTTTGCATGCTTTGATTATCTTGTAGGTCCGCTTGCATGGCAATGAAGGAGCTTAACCGATGTTCTGTTGAAGATTAAATAGAAGGATGAAGTTGCAAGATGAACTTGGGATTGAAGATTTAACTTAAACTTGATATATGGAGCATCTTTGGGCGCTTGCGTTTGGTGTCCGGTCCACCGACTAGCGTCTGAAGGTGGATCAGCGTCCAAAGAGGTGGAATCGGCGTCCACTTTGGAGCCAATCGATTCGTGATTTATGGATTTTTCCTGGACGGGCGTCCAGAATTGCATAGGACTGGCGTTTGAGAAGATTCGGCCCGACTCGAAAAGTTTACACTTGGGGTAAACCGGATTATTTTTATTACTTGTTTGTTTTGCTTAGATAAAATCCGAGACAAGTTTTTGGCGCCGTTGCCGGGGAATCGGTACGGTTGTCTAGTTTATTAATTTTTCTGATTTTCTGTTATAAGTTGGGATAAAAGGGCAAACTTCGTTAGGGCAATCTTCAGGGTTTCGGGAGCTCTTTGGGGATCTTGTGGTCCAGCTTATCCGGGAGAGAGATGTCTCGATTCGCATGACTTTGTGGTATCTCTGCAAGGCGCGTTGTAGTGCGGTTTTAAGAGGGGGCACCGATCTACGCCTCCCATGTGGCTCTGCTTCGGTGGTAGCGGCTTTGGAGTATGTCCAGGCGATGGCCGATTCATAGGGAGCCGTTTTGGAGGGGCCTTCACACCCGGTCGCTGGTGCCCCCCGAAGGACCCGAAATGTAATACGGATGCCTCATTGCGAGACATGCTCGGGTATTGGTTTGATCTTTAGAGACTCGGTTGGGGCTAATGTTGCGCCTTTCTCCTTTCACATTGACCTTGGTGATACCCCTGATGTGCTGGAGATGCGTGCGGTTTTACTACCTCTAGAAGAGGCTGATCGGCTGGGTCTTTCGTTCGTGATCTTTGAGAGCGACTGTCTCTCATGTATACATGTTTTGTCTCATTCGTGGAGGATCTTTCTATCTTGGGTTGCCTAGCTCGTGATTGTCTTTTAGCTTCAGATCTGTCGCTTTGCTTTTGTTAAACGGTCTGGTAATGTCCCGGCGCACCTTCTCGCTAGATATGGTGTTGCGGGAGTATGTCTTATTTCTTGGGGTTTACATCCCCCACTTGATGTAATCTCGCCTCTTTGGCGGATTCCCCGTAATGATATAAGTTGGTTTTCTTAAAATAAAAAAAAGAAAAAAGAAAAGAGATTTTTTTTTGATTGTCCATCATTTTCCATAAGAGGATGCATCAAGTTCAATGTATGTTTATTAGATGGTCCATCATTTTCCAAAAAATGAATATGTAAAAGTGGTCCACCTAATTTACTATAAAAAAGAGAGCACGATTCATTATTTTGCACTTTCCACGGATCACAAACACTTCTTAGCGGATATACGCTCCTCATAACCAATCTCCTTTTTCTTAGGAGATCTGCAATAGTACACGTAACTCAATCAAAATCGATTTCAGATTTGCAGGTGTGTGTGTGTTTTCTTTTCTTTTACTTTTTCTTTTTGTTAGTCATTTGATGATGATCTCGAATTCGATGGCAAGTTCTTTTTGGATTTTAGTTAACATGTAAGATAAGAATCTTTTATCTCGCATAATGCTCACAAGAATATTAGGATCTGCAGAGCCTCTCGAGTCTCAAAGATGTGTTAAGTGTTTGGTATTTTTCATTGCATCCGACGAATTTGGTTTTAATTTTTTATTATTTTTTTGCATTTATGAAGTAATTGGAATTTCGATTCTCCGGCACGTGTCAATGGCTCACAATTAATTATTAATACATCCTTGTTTCCTCGAAGACAATACTTTTAACTGAACAAAGAATTTTGATTATTGGTTAACTACTTACCATGTTACTTTTACTAATTTTTCTTTAAAGGAAATGTTAAATTTTACTCATACGACATTGTTGTATTTTTTAAACACCATCCATATGCAACGTTCACTAAGGAGAATTCGTTTATATGATTTTGCTTGTTGTAATGAAGAGAAGTGAAAGTCACTTTTTATGTCTAGTTCATTTTTTCGAAATGTCACCGTTTAAATTTGACTGATTTAAAAATCTTATCGTTATATGTCACTTTTTCGATATTTTTATTTTGTGCTTGTTTTTGCAGTTCAGAAAATCCTATATCGCTAAGAAACATGTTTTCGTGGCTTGATATCTTGCAAATGATGATTCTAGCTATATATATAGAGTTTGCACATGCTATTAGCGATTCTGAAAGATCGTTGTTTATGCCATATCATATTTTGAAAGTCCAGATTTCCCAAAGGCAAGCTACACAATCCAAAAACATAATGGGCTCTCGAAAACGCCTCTAGGAGTTGTGATGTTGTCTATATGGAAAAGCCACTTTTTAGTTGACGGGATGAACATGTAATCAAAGTATGGGCGTCGACAATGCTGAACTTTGGACAACCATTGAAGCGTAAGGAGGTTTACCTATGTTCTTTTCCATTTTTAAGGCATGCATGTGTATTTGCTTCAACAAGGCGATCCTTTATTGGCTATGCTTGCTTCCTTCCTTTTTCTTTCTTTTGTTGTTCCTCTAATCTCATTTTCTCAAGTTGGGCAACCCCTAATCCACTTTGTGGAGCTTTCCCTTGCTTCATTTTTTTAATAACATCTTAAACCAATATTACTATACTTTTCTTCATGGGCCATTCAAGATAAGGAAAAATGTTTGAATCGAAACTAATAGCCAACAAGCGGGTAGTAAAAAGCAAAATAAAGAAAGAAATCTTTGAATATATAAGATTACGCAAAATCTCGCTGGTCAAAGATATTAGAAGATAAATGTCAAAAGGATAGATATAGTTTCTATAGTATAGTGTTTGTTCAAATAAATGATTGATATATTATTTAAATAATTTAGTGGGATAATATTTTTATCTTTTAATTTATTATTTCACGATAAATAGTTGTTGTATTTCTATTTGTTATTCAGTTCATTAAAACATTCAATTTAGTGTTTTTATGTTTCGCTTTGTATTCGATTCATTAAAACATTAATAAAAAAATTTCAATAAAACAACTTACCAAATATTAGTTTTTCAATTGCTCCTCAGAAAATTTCTATGGCGTAGTTCCTGCATTGATTAACAAGCAACACATTGGCCACACTTTCATTAACGGCTATTTAAGTGACAAAAAAACCAATATAAGAATAATAACATATGTAGAAAGATTACATACAACATAATCATTAGTCGCCTCATTAATAACTAATGACTTATGGTATTGGGAGATAACCATCTATATGATCGCCAACACACACGTTGAAGTATTTCAAATTTCCGTGGCATGCTTGTAACATTCCGTAATGGAAAAAAAAAAACACATTTATGATTCGTAATTAAAGTATCAAGTTACCATTATCATTGTGTCATGCATAAATCCTTGCGCATTTACCAACAATGGCGGATTATTCACTGCGAACAAATCAAAATATCAAACCAGAAGGAAAAAATCTTCTGCAAATAAAAATCACGAAAAGAAAAGCAAATTAAAGTTCATGAGCAACACAAATACACATACCTCCACATTTTAACTAAGTTGTCATACAATGGAACCCAGTATCTCCCATAATTATTACTCCTAAAACAACATCAAACACCATTAAACGAACAACAAAACTAAAACTTTCACGTAATTAATTCGCAAGCATACTTAGAAGTTACATTTCAATCGAAATTCAAGTAAATGTCAAAATATAACATTGCAGAAACGAAAATAAATAGAGGCATAGTGTAATGGTCGCAAAGTAAAATAAAAAACTCTAAATGCAACATATAGATATCCAGAAAGTTAAACACTAAATGATCAAGTTCTCACCTAGATGTGATGAATATAATATTCCAGCAATTTTCCCTCAGATAATCTATGCAGCTTCAGCCTTGATCGTAAACATGATCTCACACTGCTCATACCTAGATAATCTAACAAGAAAAAAAAATTAGTGCCAATGGTGAACAGAAAAACGCAAGAGAATAAAAGTAAAATAGTTACCTCAAACTGTCCAATTATCATCCTGTTTAAGGGAATACGTACAAAGAATCATTCAAGAGAAATCTATACACATCACAACTGAGAATGAAGGTAAAATATTTACCTCACATTTATCTGAATAATGAACCAATATGAAGGAAAACAAAGCATCTGAAAGGGAAGCAGCAATATAGAAGGCATAGAAAGTAGAAACTAATTATCTGAACATGAACTTGTATTATCGCAAGATGTAGAACCCATCGTTTGATTTGCTAAAGGATATTTTTTCACATAGTTTTTGCTAATTTTGCTAATGTTCAGCGGTGTCATTCTTCGACTTGGCCATTCTTCCGCTCTTCGAGATGCTTCTAGGGTTTGAGCAAAATTGAGATGAGAAAAGCAAGGACTGAGCAACTATATGTGGGATTTATCCCTAAAGCCCAAATACATTTCTTTTGTCATTGGATCAATGACGATGTGCATGTACAGAAAAAAGGAAAGCCAATAAAAAAACAAGTGTCGAGACATGGCTGCAGACTTCTCTTCTATGATAGATATATATATATATATATATATATACATATATATATATATATATATATATATATATATATATATATAGCGATGGAATTTAACCCAATTACCCGTAAATTTGCACCAAACCCGACTTTGACCCGTTCCGTGACCCGGTGAGCAGGAAAAAAAAATAATGGAACGCATTCCTCTGATTTCCCCTTCATTTACGCCGGCAACTCCCTAAACCACTCACTACTCCTTCAATTCCCACTAAACCACCCACGCCTCCTCTGCAACAAATGGAACGCTTTCATCCAACCCTAGCCTCATTCCCATGTCCACCGATTCCTATTCACCTTCCTCTTTCCTCTCCTCAAACCCCTCTTGCCGCCTCAAAATCCTAAAATCAACCACCGCCTAACACTACAAATAGTACATTCAACCGACAGTCGAAAATTGTAATATTGAGAAATCGTTGCATTCAACGGCAGGGAAGCAGAGAATGGGTGAATTTATCCCCTCATTTGGAGTTTCAAATGACGAAGAAGAAACAAAGTCAATTTCAATCAAGGCGGAGTAAATCGAAGGTCTATCAGAAGAAAATCTTTCAATCGAAAGCGCCTTTACAGAAAGAATGAGATTTTAAGGAGTCAATCAAAGGGAATTCTTTAGAAAATTTACCAAATTGTTGATTCGAAGATTCAAGTCAAAGAAACTACAAATGGAAGTACCCAGAGACTCAAATCTGAGGTAATTTCGGGGGAAATTCCTTCAAGGTAATTCGAAAAATAAATGATTCAGTTAAAGTGAATCTGTGTTAATTTTGCTCTTTTTGGTTGAAAATATCATGTTATTTTTGTTGTATATTTTATAAAATTCACGCACTATCAATTCGGTTTGCTTCTTCTTTCTCATTCCACCGTGACCAGTTTTATATTGATTTTTTAAGCACATAATTTTGCTTCCAATACGTGGGTATTGATTAATTTTTGGTTCAATTTTGTTGAAATATGATGTTTTTTCAGGTACAGATTGCAAATTTGTTTCAATTGCAACCCGAAGAATCCCGCTTGATCTTTTGTAACATATGGGGTATTCATTGCTCTGACTTCGCTTTTGGTACAAATGAAAAAAGCGTATGTTCTTTTAATTTTCTCTACTTCTTTCTCCTATTTTTCGGTTGTGCTATACATTTTGTTGTTTAGGTGTTCAATGTTTTCCTATTTGGTGTCTGAACGACCTTAAATTACTCATACCAGGTAATTGATGTTATGACAGCCTCCATATGCATGGTATAGGCATGCAATTCTTCATTACATAATTTATGTGTGAACTGTGGATTTTGCTGAGCCCTTTCACTTTTTTTGGAATAGTTATTGTTTAAAGTTCACATCTTTCTACTACCTTTTGTTAATCTTTAGTGTTTTTTTCATTTGCAGAATGACTTTGTTCTGTTTGAGGTGATACTAAATCCCATGCGTTTACTTACATGTTTGAACTTTGTTTATGTTATTTTTTTTAGCTTGATTAAATTGAAGCAATTTACTTACCATAAAGTAGTATTCATAATTATGATTCATCTCCACCTTCGGTATTTTGTGTACTATTAGTGACATGAACGCAGTTGTGTCAGCAGAGAGAGGAAGGAAACCATTCAAGGCTACTGAAGAGGATTTTAAATTTTCAGGTTAGCTCTCAACATTCATTCACATTTTCATTTTCTTTTATTTTTTGTTATTAGGGTAATTTTTTTGGCTTATTTTTTTTCCTGGTCGTTGTGTCATGTGATCGGCTTATCACTCAATAGATAAACTTACACTACTATAAAAAAAATAAAGATCACGGTTTTTAAATAAGATATATTCACATTAGTCATGGCTTTCAAATTGTGGCATATTGAGGTGTGATATAAATTACTTTAATCCAATCATAGTTAAAAACTGTTATCTTTTATAATAATTATCACACTTAAAAACCGCGATCCTTTATAGTTGTTATCACATTTAAAAACCGTAATCTATATAATTTAATCACATATAAAAACTATTATCTATTATAGCACTACTAAAAAACTAGCTTTTGCCACGGAAGGAAAGTGCCACTAAAACTAAGAAAAGTGACACTATAGACCTATTGTCATGCCTGATTTTTTTGTGTCACCCGTGGCAAGCAACTATGTGGCAAAACTTCTTGCCACGCCTTTGACTACACCGCGCAAAAAAGCTAAATTCTATTGCCACAAAGACAACACCGGGCAAAAGTTAAAATATATTGCCACACTACCGCACTCACGGCAAAAGCAAATAATTATAAAAAAAAACAATTAAATACACGGAAAAGATATGTGGATTAATTGTTTAGTTGGACTAGATAATTAAATACACGGAAAAGACATTTTTCGTGGACTCGGCCCAAATTATTATAAAAGTCGTGTGGCCCTATACTTGCTAGGGTTTGGCCGAAATTTATCATCATTATTATTATCAGGAAATTTGTTTTCTTGATAATTATAATATATGTGATTAAATAATTTATTTGTTAAATAATTTAAGGTAAAGAAAATCTTTTATATATCCTTATTAATTTGTGAATATTCTAAATTAATCTTTTTAAGGAAAAGGATTAATTTGATTGATTTTCTATTAATTAAATAAATCCTTGGAGGACAAGAATTTCTCTCCTATATAAAGAGAGTTCTCCCAAGCCTTTTCACAACACAAATTTTTTGACATTTGAGAAGTATTAGGTTTAATATTTTCGGCCTAAGTACTTGGGTTCGAGTTTTAGAAAAACTTCGGGTTTTTCTAAGGTAGCATATCGAGTAGATCCGGCAGCTTGAAACACCATCCACCTGGTGGTGTTTGGAGACACACGTTGGAAGACTTTGGCTTCTCAACTAGGCTCACAACTAGCTTGGATTGACCTTTTGTTCTTTGCGTTTTTGCACTATAAAAAGGTTGGTAATCTAAAACACTCGTAGGTTTAGATCTATTATTTTATGTATTTTGGTTGACTATATCTAGATCTTATACTTTCCGCTGCGTAATCGGGTGGATCATTGATCCATCCGGCGATATTACATCCTACAAGGGAGTCTACTGTTAACGGGGATTTTTACGGTTTATATGACTTTATTTCGTAACAGTTTTCCTTCGTGTTTTATTACTTTTTATAGAAAAGTAAGTGTTTAAAGGATTTATTGAGAGAATGCATATGAAATTGGTTTAAATGCAAAATCGAGCTTATTACGTGTTTTTATCGATGATTTTTCCATCAATATATATGGTTCTACATTTTGCATGCTTTGATTATCTTGTAGGTACGCTTGCATGGCAATGAAGGAGCTTAAACGATGTTCTGTTGAAGATTAAATAGAAGGATGAAGTTGCAAGATGAACTTGGGATTGAAGATTTAACTTAAACTTGGATATGGAGCATCTTTGGGCGACGTTTGGTGTCCGTCCACCTGCACTAAGCGTCTGTAGGGGATCAAGCGTCCAAAGAGGTGAATCGCGCCCACTGAGCCAATCTGGATTCGTGGATTTATGGATTTTTCTCGGACGGGCGCCCGTAATTGCATAGGGCGGGCGTTTGAGAAGATTCGGCCCGACTCGAAAAGTTTACACTTGGGGTAAACCGGATTATTTTTATTACTTGTTTGTTTTGCTTAGATAAAATCCGAGACAAGTTTTTGGCGCCGTTGCCGGGGAATCGGTACGGTTGTCTAGTTTATTAATTTTTCTGATTTTCTGTTATAAGTTGGGATAAAAGGGCAAACTTCGTTAGGGCAATCTTCAGGGTTTCGGGAGCTCTTTGGGGATCTTGTGGTCCAGTTATCTGGGGAGGAGATGTCTCAGTTCTGCATGACTTTGTGGTATCTCTGCAAGGCGCGTTGTAGTGCGGTTTTAAGAGGGGGCACCGATCTACGCCTCCCATGTGGCTCTGCTTCGGTGGCAACGGCTTTGGAGTATGTCCAGGCAATGGCCGATTCGCAAGGAGCCATTTTGGAGGGGCCTTCACACCCGGTCGCTTGGTGCCCTCCCCGGCGGACCAGAAATGTAATACGGATGCCTCTATTACAGAGACATGCTCGGGTATTGGTTTGATCTTTAGAGACTCGGTTGAGGATATTGTTGCGGCTTTCTCCTTTCACATTAACCTGGGTGATACCCCTGATGTGCTGGAGATGCGTAGGGTTTTACTAGCTCTGTAAGAGGCCGATCGGGCCGGGTCTTTCGTTCGTGATCTTTGAGAGCGATCGCCTCTCATGTATACAGTTTTGTCTCATTCGCCGGAGGATCTTTCTGCCTTGGGTTGCCTAGCTCGTGATTGTCTTTTAGCTTCGCGTCTCCGCCGCTTGCTTTTGTTAAACGGTCCAGTAATGTCCCGCACCTTCTCGCTAGATATGGTGTTGCGAGAGTAGTCTTATTTCTTCCGGTTTACATCCCCACTTGATGTAATCTCTCGCTCTTTAGGCGGATTCCCGTAATAATATAAGTTGGTTTTCTTAAAAAAAAAAAAATAAAAAAAAGAGATTTTTTTTTATTGTCCATCATTTTCCATAAGTGGATGCATCAAGTTCAATGTATGTTTATTACATGGTCCATCATTTTCCAAAAAATGAATATGTAAAAGTGGTCCACCTAATTTACTACAAAAAAGAGAGGCACGATTCATTATTTTGCACTTTCCACGGATCACAAACACTTCTTAGGCATATACGCTCCTCATAACCAATCTCCTTTTTCTTAGAGATCTGCAACAAGACACGTAGCTCAAGCAAAATCGATTTCAGATTTGCAGTGTGTGTGTGTTTTCTTTTCTTTTACTTTTTCTTTTTGTTAGTCATTTGATGATGATCTGAATTCGATGGCAAGTTCTTTTTGGATTTTAGTTAACATGTAAGATAAGAATCTTTTATCTCGCATAATGCTCACAAGAATATTAGGACTGCAGAGCCTCTCGTAGTCTCGTGATGTGTTAAGTGTTTGGTCGATTTTTCATTGCATCTGACGAATTTGGTTTTAATTTTTTATTTTTTATTATTTTTTTTGCATTTCTGAAGTAATTGGAATTTCGATTCTCCGGCACGTGTCAATGGCTCACAATTAATTATTAATACATCCTTGTTTCCTCGAAGACAATACTTTTAACAAAACAAAGAATTTTGTTTATTGGTTAACTACTTACCATGTTACTTTTACTAATTTTTTTTTAAAGGAAATGTTAAATTTTACTCATACGACATTGTTGTATTTTTTAAACACCATCCATATGCAACGTTCACTAAGGAGAATTCGTTTATATGATTTTGCATGTTGTAATGAAGCGAAGTGAAAGTCACTTTTTATGTCTAGTTCATTTTTTCAGAAATGTCACCGTTTAAATTTGACTGATTTAGAAATCTTACCGTTATATGTCACTTTATCAGTCTTTTTTATTTTGTGCTTGTTTTTGCAGATTCAGGAACATCCTATATCGCTAAGAAACATGTTTTCGTGGCTTGGTTGTGGTGTATAAGCCAAGGTTGATCGAGTACAATGGATATCTTGCAAATGATGATTCTAGCTATATATATAGAGTTTGCACATGCTATTAGCAGTTACAGAAAGATCGTTGTTTATGGCATATCATATTTTGAAAGTCTAGATTTCCCCAAAGGCTAGCTACACAATCCAAAAATATAATGGGCTCTCGGAAACGTCTCTAGGAGTTGTGATGTTGTCTATATGCAAAAGCCACTTTTTAGTTTTTAGTTGACGGGGATGAACATGTAATCAAAGTATGGAGCGTCGACAATGCTGAACTTTGGACAACCATTGAAGCAGAAGGAGGTTTACCTATGCTTCTTTTTCTATTTTTAAGGCATGCCTGTGTATTTGCTTCAACAAGGCAGTCTCCTTATTGGCTGTGTTTGCTTCCTTCCTTTTTCTTTCTTTCGTTGTTCCTCTAATCTCATTTTCTCAAGTTGGGCAACCCCTAATCCTCTTTGTGGAGATTTCCCTTGCTTCATTTTTTTAATAACATCTTAAACCAATATTACTATACTATTCTTCATGGGCCATTCAAGAAAAGGAAAAATGTTTGAATCGAAATTAATAGCCAGCAAACGGGTAGTAAAAAAGCAAAAGAAAGAAAGAAATCTTTGAATATATAAGATTACGCAAAATCTCATTGGTCAAAGATATTAGAAGACAAATGTCAAAAGGATAGATATAGTTGCTATAGTATAGTGTTTGTTCAAATAAATGATTGATATATTATTTAAATAATTTAGTGGGATAATATTTTTATCTTTTAATTTATTATTTCACTATAAATAGTGGTTGTAATTCTATTTGTTATTCAGTTCATTAAAACATTCAATTTAGTGTTTTTATGTTTCGCTTGTATTCAGTTCATTAAAACATTAATAAAAAAATCAGCTAAAACAACTTACCAAATATTAGTTTTTCAATTGCTCCTTAGAAAATTTCTATGGCATAGTTCCTACATTGATTAACAAGCAACACATTGGCCACACTTGCATTAACGGCTATTTAAGTGACAAAAAACCAATATAAGAATAATAACATATGTAGAAAGATTACATACAACATAATCATTAGTCGCCTCATTAATAACTAATGACTTATGGTATTGGGAGATAACCATCTATACGATCGCCAACACACACGTTGAATTATTTCATATTGCCGTGGCATGCTTGTAACATTCCGAATGGGAAAAAAAAACAAACACATTTATGAATCGCAATTAAAGTATCAAGTTACCATTATCATTGTGTCATGCATAAATCCTTGCGCATTTACCTACAATGGCGGATTATTCACTCGCGAACAAATCAAAATATCAAACCGTAAGGAAAAAATCTTCGCAAATAAAAATCACGAAAAGAAAAGCAAATTAAAGATCATGAGCAACACTAATATACATACCTCCACATTTTAACTAAGTTGTCATACAATGGAACCCAAAGATCTCCCATAATTATTACTCCTAAAACAACATCAAACACCATTAAACGAACAACAAAACTAAAACTTTCACGTAATTAATTTGCAAGCATACTTAGAAGTTACATTTCAATCGAAATTCAAGTAAATGTCAAAATATAACATTGCGAAACGAAAATAAATAGAGGCATAGTGTAATGGTCTTAAAGTAAAATAAAAAAACTCTAAATGCAACATAAAGATATCCAGAAAGTTAAACACTAAATGATCAAGTTCTCACCTAGATGTGATGAATATAATAATCCAAAAATTTTCCTCGATAATCTATGCAACCTTCACTTTGGCGTAAACATGATCTCACACCGCTCATACCTAGATAATCTAACAAGAAAAAAATTTAGTGGCAATGGTGAACAGAAAAAACGCAAGAGAATAAAAGTAAAATAGTTACCTCAAACTGTCCAATTATCATCCTGTTTAAGGGAATACAAAGAATCATTCAAGAGAAATCTATACACATCACAACTGAGAATGAAGGTAAAATATTTACATCACATTTATCTGAATAATGAACCTACATGAAGGAAAACAAAGCATCTGAAAGTGGAAGCAGCAATATAGAAGGCATAGAAAGTAGAAACTAATATTCCGAACATGAACTTGTATTATCGCAAGATGTAGAACCCATCGCTTGATTTGCTAAAGGATATTTTTTCACATAGTTTTTGCTAATTTTGCTAATGTTCAATGTGTCATTCTTCGACTTGGCCATTCTTCCGCTCTTCGAGATGCTGCTAGGGTTTGAGCAAAATTGAGATGAGAAAAGCAAGGACTGAGCAACTATATGTGGGCTTTATCCCTAAAGCCCAAATACATTTCTTTTGCTGCTGGATCGGGGTGACGCATGTACAGTAAAAAAAAGGAAAGCCAATAAAAAAACAAGTGTCGAGACATGGATGCAGCACTCTCTTCTTCTATGATAGATATATATATATATATATATACATATATATACATATATATACATATATATATCTATATATAATATATGGACGATGGAATTTAACCCAATTACCCGTAATTTTGCACCAAACCCATCTTTGACCCGCCTGTGACCCGGTGAGCAGGAAAAAAATAATGGAACGCATTCTCTCGATTTCCCCTTCATTTACGCCCGGCAAGTCCCTAAACCACTCACTACTCCTTCAATTCCCACGAAACCACCCACGTCACCCTCTGCAACAAATGGAACGCTTTCTCATCCAACCCTAGCCTCATTCCCATGTCCACCGATTCCTATTCACCTTCCTCTTTCCCCTCTCCTCAAACCCTACTGCCGCCTCAAAAATCCAAAAATCAACCACCGCCTAACACTACAAATAGCACATTCAACCGACAGTCGAAAATTGTAATATTGAGAAATCGTTGCATTCAACGGCAGGGAAGCAGAGAATGGGTGAATTTATCCCCTCATTTGGAGTTTCAAATGACGAAGAAGAAACAAAGTCAATTTCAATCAAGGCGGAGTAAATCGAAGGTCTATCAGAAGAAAAGCTTTCAATCGAAAGCGCCTTTACAGAAAGAATGAGATTTTAAGGAGTCAATCAAAGGGAAATCTTTAGAAAATTTACCAAATTGCTGATTCGAAGATTCAAGTCAAAGAAACTACAAATGGAAGTACCCCGAGACTCAAATCTGAGGTAATTTCGGGGGAAATTCCTTCAAGGTAATTCGAAAAATAAATGATTCAGTTAAAGTGAATCTGTGTTAATTTTGCTCTTTTTGGTTGAAAATATCATGTTATTTTTGTTGTATATTTTATAAAATTCACGCACTATCAATTCGGTTTGCTTCTTCTTTCTCATTCCACCGTGACCAGTTTTATATTGAGTTTTTAACCACATAATTTTGCACCCAATATGTGGGTATTGATTAATTTTTGGTTCAATTTTGTTGAAATATGATGTTTTTTCAGTACAGATTGCAAATTTGTTTCAATTGCAACCCAAGAATCCCGCTTGATCTTTTGTAACATATGGGGTATTCATTGCTCTGACTACGGCTTTTGGTACAAATGAAAAAACATATGTTCTTTTAATTTTCTCTACATCTTTCTCCTATTTTTCGGTTGTGCTATACATTTTGTTGTTTAGGTGTTCAATGTTTTCCTATTTGGTGTCTGAACGACCTTAAATTACTCATACCAGGTAATTGATGTTATGGCAGCCTCCATATGCATGGTATAGGCATGAAATTCTTCATTACATAATTTATGTGTGAATTGTGGATTTTGCTGAGCCCTTTCACTTTTTTTGGAATAGTTATTGTTTAAAGTTCACATCTTTCTACTACCTTTTGTTAATCTTTATTGTTTTTTTTCATTTGCAAAATGACTTTGTTCTGTTTGAGGTGATACTAAATCCCATGCGTTTACTTACATGTTTGAACTTTGTTTATGTTATTTTTTTAGCTTGATTAAATTGAAGCAATTTACTTACCATAAAGTAGTATTCATAATTATGATTCATCTCCACCTTCGGTATTTTGTTTACTATTAGTGACATGAACGCAGTTGTGTCAGCAGAGAGAGGAAGGAAACCATTCAAGGCTACTGAAGAGGATTTTACATTTTCATGTTAGCTCGCAACATTCATTCACATTTTCATTTTCTTTTATTTTTGTTATTAGGGTAATTTTTTTGGCATAATTTTTTCCTGGTCGTTGTTTGATGTGATCGGCTTATCACTCAATAGATACACTTACACTACTAAAAAAAAAAATGATCACGGTTTTTAAATAAGATATATTCACATTAATCATGGCTTTCAAAGTGTGGCATATTGAGGTGTGACATAAATTACTTTAATCCAATCACGCTTAAAAATCATTATCTTTTATAATAATTATCACACTTAAAACCGCGATCCTTTATAGTTGTTATCACATTTAAAAACCGTAATCTATATAATTTAATCACATATAAAAACGTGATCTATTATAGCACTACTAAAAACTAGCTTTTTCACGGAAGGAAAGTGCCACTAAAACTAAGAAAAGTGACACTATAGACCTATTGTCATGCCTGATGTTTTTGTGTCACCCGTGGCAATAAACTATGTGGCAAAAATTCTTGCCATGCCTTTGACCACACCGCAAGCAAAACCTAAATTCTATTGCCACAGTACAACACCGGGCAAAAGTTAAAATATATTGCCAAACTACCGTACCACGGCAAAAGCAAATAATTATAAAAAAACAAAAAACCAAAAAAATAAATAGCTTTTATTCTATTTCCACAAAAACAAATGATTTTTATTAAAAACCCCACCCACCACCCCACCTGCAACCATCCCAATAAGATAAATACGAAAGCTTTCAGGTGTGCTTCACTTAATCAAAACTCCTTTATCATTTACCACCTTTTCAACTACTAAAATTACCAATACAAAAAACCACCAAGATAATGTATTAAAAAAAACCAAGATAATTAATTAAATCAAACCATATAAACTTATCTCATTTAGTTTACTTCCTAGCTACAACCGTTAGGTGTTGTGCCCGAAAGACAATTATCTAATTGTTTTTAGGACAGAATTAATAATTCATCTTATTATATGCATGTTTGCATATAATTAAGACACTCATCTTGAAAACCCTAAGTACCTCGCTTATGTAATCACATAACTCAAAGGTGTATGGCTATACACAAGAGGATTGAGTTAGTGAGATGTACTTAAAATTAACTTAGTCCGTAGCGTTTATTAATCTGAGTACAGTCTCAAGATTAATTTGCTAATAATGCATCCGAACACTTTAGGTGTGACAGTCTTATCCGGATCGGTAATAATAGGTACCTAGTGGGGCATTTATATATGATGATAATCATATAGAAATTTGGATCGATTTGATTTGAGTTCTTGATATAATTCCGTGATCGAGTAGTCTTATCGAATCACAAGATGATCATATATGGATTAATCTCAATCTCCGACGTAATCACATACAACCGCTTAGACTAGGGTAGAGTTTGATGTGTTAGTAAGGATCACTTCGTAGTATGTGGTCCGACACTTCTCGTTGGCTCTATTCTCGGAATGAGTGGTAGTCCGTGCTATCACAGATGTGTGGAATCCATTCCTTCCTCGGGAAGTAGATGACATTTCCTTATTTGTCAATCCTAGAAACTTACCGATGCGCGCGCATTCATATTATATTAGTTATGAACTATTTGGTCACTAGGGGTTTATGGTAAATAAGGATAAGAGGTTTCGAGAAGGGTTTACGGAGATATCCCGAATCGTAACGAATTATAATCATGGAGGATTTATCTCATGTAATGATTATATCAAGGGCGCTTATCAACTCATAGTTGAGTATAAGTTATCTATATTCGGCAGAGTTCGCTTTTGGGTTTATGGTGGTGTAATCCCGGAATTAATAGATTGAATATTATTGTTCGGTCGATTTAATAATTTTATTCAATTTATTGTAAAGCTATGAATATGGGTCCATGATCCCGACGTGGCTCCTAATTATTATAAAAGTCGTGTGGCCCTATACTTGCTCGGGTTTGGCGAAATTTATCATCATTATTATTATTAGGAAATTTGTTTTCTTGATAATTATAATATATGTGATTAAATAATTTATTTGTTAAATAATTTAAGGAAAAGAAAATCTTTTATATATCCTTATTAATTTGTGAATATACTAAATTTATCTTTTAAGGAAAAAGATTAATTTGATTGATTTTGTATTAATTAAATAAATCATTGGAGGACAATAATTTCTCTCTATATAAAGAGAGTTCTCCTGCCTTTTCACAACACAAAATTTTCGACATTTGAGAAGTATTAGGTTTAATATTTTCGGCCAAGTACTTGGTATAGTTTTAGAAAAACTTCGGTTTTTCTAAGGTAGCATATCGAGTAGGTCCGGCAAATTGAAACACCATCCACCTGGTGGTGCTTGGAGACACACGTTGGAAGACTTTGGCTTCTCAACTTGGCTCACAACTAGCTTATGACTTTATTTCGTAATAGCTTCTTCGTGTGTTTTATTACTTTTTATAGAAAAGTAAGTGTTTAAAGGATTTATTGAGAGAATGTATATGAAATTGGTTTAAATGCAAAATCGAGCTTATTACGTGTTTTTATCGATGATTTTTCCATCAATATATATGGTTCTACATTTTGCACTTTGATTATCTTGTAGTACGCTTGCATGGCAATAAAGGAGCTTAAACGATGATCTGTTGAAGATTAAATAGAAGGATGAAGTTGCAAGATGAACTTGGGATTGAAGATTTAACTTAAACTTGGATATGGAGCATGTTGACGCGCTTGCGTTTGTCCGGTCCACCTGGATCAAGCGCCCAAAGAGGTGAATAAGCGCCCACCTTGAGCCAACTGGATTCGTGATTTATGGATTTTTCTGGACGGGCGCCCGAATTGCATAGGATCAAGCGTTTGAGAAGATTCGCCCGACTTCGAAAAGTTTACACTGGGGTAAACCGGATTATTTTTATTACTTGTTTGTTTTGCTTAGATAAAATCCGAGACAATTTTTTGGCGCCGTTGCCGGGGAATCGGTACGGTTGTCTAGTTTATTAATTTTTCTGATGTTCTGTTATATGTTGGGATAAAAGGGCAATCTTCGTTAGGGCAATCTTTAGGGTTTTGGGAGCTCTTTGGGATTTTATGGTCCAGTTATCTGGGGAGGAGATGTCTCAGTTCTGCATGACTTTGTGGTATCTATGCAAGGCGCGTTGTAGTGCGGTTTTAAGAGAGGGCACCGATCTACGCCTCCCATGTGGCTCTGCTTCGGTGGTAGCGGCTTGGAGTATGTCCAGGCGATGGCCGATTCGTAGGGAGCCGTTTTGGAGGGGCCTTCACACCCGGTCGCTTGGTGCCCCCCCCCCCCGAAGGGACCCGGAAATGTAATACGGATGCCTCTGTTGCAGAGACATGCTCGGGTATTGGTTTGATCTTTAGAGACTCGGTTGGGGCTAATGTTGCGCCTTTCTCCTTTCACATTGACCTTGGTGATACCCCGATGTCTTTGGAGATGCGTGGCGGTTTTACTACCTCTGAAGAGGTTTGATCGGGCCGGGTCTTTCGTTCGTGATCTTTGAGAGCGATCGCTCTCTCATGTATACATGTTTTGTCTCATTCGCCGGAGGATCTTTCTGTCTTGGGTTGCCTAGCTCGTGATTGTCTTTTAGCTTCAGCATCCTGTCAGTTTGCTTTTGTTAAACGGTCTGGTAATGTCCCGGCGCACCTTCTCGCTAGATATGGTGTTGCGGGAGTATGTCTTATTTCTTGGGGTTTACATCCCCCACTTGATGTAATCTCGCCTCTTTGGCGGATTCCCCGTAATGATATAAGTTGGTTTTCTTAAAATAAAAAAAAAAAAAAGAAAAGAGATTTTTTTTTTGATTGTCCATCATTTTCCATAAGAGGATGCATCAAGTTCAATGTATGTTTATTAGATGGTCCATCATTTTCCAAAAAAATGAATATGTAAAAGTGGTCCACCTAATTTACTATAAAAAAAGAGAGGCACGATTCATTATTTTGCACTTTCCACGGATCACAAACACTTCTTAAGCAGACATACGCTCCCTCATAACCAATCTCCTTTTTCTTAGGAGATCTGCAATAGTACACGTAACTCAATCAAAATCAGATTTCAGATTTGCAGGTGTGTGTGTGTTTTCTTTTCTTTTTACTTTTTTCTTTTTGTTAGTCATTTGATGATGATCTGAATTCTGATGGCAAGTTCTTTTTGGATTTTAGTTAACATGTAAGATAAGAATCTTTTATCTCGCATAATGCTCACAAGAATATTAGGGGCTGAGCCTCTCGAGTCTCGGTGATGTGTTAAGTGTTTGGTATTTTTCATTGCATCCGACGAATTTGGTTTTAATTTTTTATTATTTTTTTGCATTTATGAAGTAATTGGAATTTCGATTCTCCGGCACGTGTCAATGGCTCACAATTAATTATTAATACATCCTTGTTTCCTCGAAGACAATACTTTTAACTGAACAAAGAATTTTGATTATTGGTTAACTACTTACCATGTTACTTTTACTAATTTTTCTTTAAAGGAAATGTTAAATTTTACTCATACGACATTGTTGTATTTTTTAAACACCATCCATATGCAACGTTCACTAAGGAGAATTCGTTTATATGATTTTGCTTGTTGTAATGAAGAGAAGTGAAAGTCACTTTTTATGTCTAGTTCATTTTTTCAGAAATGTCACCGTTTAAATTTGACTGATTTAAAAATCTTATCGTTATATGTCACTTTTTCAGTATTTTTTATTTTGTGCTTGTTTTTGCAGATTCAGGAAAATCCTATATCGCTAAGAAACATGTTTTCATGGCTTGATATCTTGCAAATGATGATTCTAGCTATATATATAGAGTTTGCACATGCTATTAGCAGTTACAGAAAGATCGTTGTTTATGCCATATCATATTTTGAAAGTCCAGATTTCCCCAAAGGCAAGCTACACAATCCAAAAACATAATGGGCTCTCAGAAACGTCTCTAGGAGTTGTGATGTTGTCTATATGGAAAAGCCACTTTTTAGTTGACGGGGATGAACATGTAATCAAAGTATGGAGCGTCGACAATGCTGAACTTTGGACAACCATTGAAGCAAAAGGAGGTTTACCTATGCTTCTTTTTCCATTTTTAAGGCATGCCTGTGTATTTGCTTCAACAAGGCAGTCTCCTTATTGGCTATGCTTGCTTCCTTCCTTTTTCTTTCTTTTGTTGTTCCTCTAATCTCATTTTCTCAAGTTGGGCAACCCCTAATCCACTTTGTGGAGCTTTCCCTTGCTTCATTTTTTTAATAACATCTTAAACCAATATTACTATACTTTTCTTCATGGGCCATTCAAGAAAAGGAAAAATGTTTGAATCGAAACTAATAGCCAGCAAACGGGTAGTAAAAAAGCAAAAGAAAGAAAGAAATCTTTGAATATATAAGATTACGCAAAATCTCGCTGGTCAAAGATATTAGAAGATAAATGTCAAAAGGATAGATATAGTTTCTATAGTATAGTGTTTGTTCAAATAAATGATTGATATATTATTTAAATAATTTAGTGGGATAATATTTTTATCTTTTAATTTATTATTTCACTATAAATAGTGGTTGTATTTCTATTTGTTATTCAGTTCATTAAAACATTCAATTTAGTGTTTTTATGTTTCTGCTTGTATTCAGTTCATTAAAACATTAATAAAAAAAATTTCAGCTAAAACGGCTTACCAAATATTAGTTTTCCAATTACTCCTCAGAAAATTTCTATGGCGTAGTTCCTGCATTGATTAACAAGCAACACATTGGCCACACTTGCATTAACGGCTATTTAAGTGACAAAAAAACCAATATAAGAATAATAACATATGTAGAAAGATTACATACAACATAATCATCAGCTGCCTCATTAATAACTAATGACTTATGGTATTGGGAGATAACCATCTATATGATCGCCAACACACACGTTGAAGTATTTCATATTGCCATGGCATGCTTGTAACATTCCAGAATGGGAAAAAATAAACACATTTATGAATCTGCAATTAAAGTATCAAGTTACCATTATCATTGTGTCATGCATAAATCCTTGCAGACGACCTACAATGGCGGATTATTCACTGCGAACAAATCAAAATATCAAACCAGAAGGAAAAAATCTTCTGCAAATAAAAATCACTAAAAGAAAAGCAAATTAAAGATCATGAGCAACACTAATACACATACCTCCACATTTTAACTAAGTTGTCATACAATGGAACCCAGTATCTCCCATAATTATTACTCCTAAAACAACATTAAACACCATTAAACGAACAACAAAACTAAAACTTGCACGTAATTAATTCGCAAGCATACTTAGAAGTTACATTTCAATCGAAATTCAAGTAAATGTCAAAATATAACATTGCAGAAACGAAAATAAATAGAGGCATAGTGTAATGGTCGCAAAGTAAAATAAAAAACTCTAAATGCAACATAAAGATATCCAGAAAGTTAAACACTAAATGATCAAGTTCTCACCTAGATGTGATGAATATAATATTCCAGTAATTTTCCCTCAGATAATCTATGCAGCTTCAGCCTTGAGCGTAAACATGATCTCACACCGCTCATACCTAGATAATCTAACAAGAAAAAAATTAGTGGCAATGGTGAAATGTAAAAACGCAAGAGAATAAAAAGTAAAATAGTTACCTCAAACTGTCCAATTATCATCCTGTTTAAGGGAATACAAAGAATCATTCAAGAGAAATCTATACACATCACAACTGAGAATGAAGGTAAAATATTTACCTCACATTTTTCTGAATAATGAACCTATATGAAGGAAAACAAAGCATCTGAAAGGGAAGCAGCAATATAGAAGGCATAGAAAGTAGAAACTAATTATCCGAACAAGAACTTGTATTATCGCAAGATGTAGAACCCATCGTTTGATTTGCTAAAGGATATTTTTTCACATAGTTTTTGCTAATTTTGCTAATGTTCAGCGGTGTCACTCTTCGACTTGGCCATTCTTCCGCTCTTCGAGATGCTTCTAGGGTTTGAGCAAAATTGAGATGAGAAAAGCAAGGACTGAGCAACTATATGTGGGCTTTATCCCTAAAGCCCAAATACATTTCTTTTGCTGCTGGATCGGGCTGACGCATGTACAGTAAAAAAAAGGAAAGCCAATAAAAAAAACAAGTGTCGAGACATGGCTGCAGCACTCTCTTCTTCTATGATAGATATATATATATATATATATATATATATATATATATAATATATATAGACGATAGAATTTAACCCAATTACCCGTAAATTTGCACCAAACCCGTCTTTGACCCGTTCCGTGACCCGGTGAGCGGAAAAAAAATAATGGAACGCATTCCTCTGATTTCCCCTTCATTTACGCCGGCAACTCCCTAAACCACTCACTACTCCTTCAATTCCCACGAAACCACCCACGTCTCCCTCTGCTACAAATGGAACGCTTTCTCATCCAACCCTAGCTTCATTCCCATGTCCACCGATTCCTATTCACCTTCCTCTTTCCTCTCCTCAAACCTACGCCGCCTCAAAATCCTAAAATCAACCACCGCTAACACTAGAAATAGTACATTCAACCGACAAATGAAAATTGTAATATTGAGAAATCGTTGCATTCAACGGCAGGGGAAGCGAGAATGGGTGAATTTATCCCCTCATTTGGAGTTTCAAATGACGAAGAAGAAACAAAGTCAATTTCAATCAAGGCGGAGTAAATCGAAGGTCTATCAGAAGAAAATCTTTCAATCGAAAGCGCCTTTACAGAAAGAATGAGATTTTAAGGAGTCAATCAAAGGGAAATCTTTAGAAAATTTACGAAATTGTTGATTCGAAGATTCAAGTCAAAGAAACTACAAATGGAAGTACCCAGAGACTGAAATCTGAGGTAATTTCGGGGGAAATTCATTCAAGGTAATTCGAAAAATAAATGATTCAGATTAAAGTGAATCATGTTAATTTAGCTCTTTTGGTTGAAAATATCATGTTATTTTTGTTGTATATTTTATAAAATTCACGCACTATCAATTCGGTTGGCTTCTTCTTTCTCATTCCACCGTGACCAGTTTTATATTGATTTTTTAAGCACATAATTTTGCATCCAATACGTGGGTATTGATTAATTTTGGTTCAATTTTGTTGAAATATGATGTTTTTTCAGTCTGATTGCAAATTTGTTTCAATTGCAACCCAAGAATCCCGCTTGATCTTTTGTAACATATGGGGTATTCATTGCTCTGACTACGGCTTTTGGTACAAATGAAAAAACGTATGTTCTTTTAATTTTCTCTACTTCTTTCTCCTATTTTTCGGTTGTGCTATACATTTTGTTGTTTAGGTGTTCAATGTTTTCCTATTTGGTGTCTGAACGACATTAAATTACTCATACCAGGTAATTGATGTTTTGGCAGCCTCCATATGCATGATATATGCATGAAATTCTTCATTACAGAATTTATGTGTGAACTGTAGATTTTGTTGAGCCCTTTCACTTTTTTTGGAATAGTTATTGTTTAAAGTTCACATCTTTCTACTACCTTTTGTTAATCTTTAGTGTTTTTTTCATTTGCAGAATGACTTTGTTCTGTTTGAGGTGATACTAAATCCCATGCGTTTACTTACATGTTTGAACTTTGTCTATGTTATTTTTTTTAGCTTGATTAAATTGAAGCAATTTACTTACCATAAAGTAGTATTCATAATTATGATTCATCTCCACCTTCGGTATTTTGTGTACTACTAGTGACATGAACGCAGTTTTGTCAGCAGAGAGAGGAAGGAAACCATTCAAGGCTACTGAAGAGGATTTTACACATTCATCGCTGCATGTTAGCTCTCAACATTCATTCACATTTTCATTTTCTTTTATTTTTTGTTATTAGGGTACTGATATATCCTAGGTTTGGCATAATTTTTTTCCTGGTCGTTGTTTGATGTGATCGGCTTATCACTCAATAGATAAACTTACACTACTACAAAAAAAAAAAAAATAAGATCACGGTTTTTAAGTAAGATATATTCACATTAGTCATGGCTTTTAAAGTGTGGCATATTGAGTTGTGACATAAATTACTTTGATCCAATCACAGTTAAAAACTGTTATCTTTTATAATAATTATCACACATAAAAACCGCGATCCTTTATAGTTGTTATCACATTTAAAAACCGTAATCTATATAATTTAATCACATATAAAAACTGTGATCTATTATAGCACTACTAAAAAACTAGCTTTTGCCACGGAAGGAAAGTGCCACTAAAACTAAGAAAAGTGACACTATAAACCTATTGTCATGCCTGATGTTTTTGTGTCACCCGTGGCAAGCAACTATGTGGCAAAAAATTCTTGCCACGCTGTTGACCACACCGCAGCAAAAACCTAAATTCTAGTGCCACAGTACAACACCGGGGCAAAAAGTTAAAATATATTGCCACACTACCGTACCACGGCAAAAGCAAATAATTATAAAAAAGCAAAAAACCAAAAAAATAAATAGCTTTTATTCTAGTGCCACAAAAACAAATGATTTTTATTAAAAAAACCCACCCACCCGCACCCACCACCTCCTCCCCCCACACCCCACCCCACCTGCAACCATCCCAACCTACCCCAACCCACCACACCCCACCCCCACCCCAATTAAAGCACCTTCACCGAATAAGATAAATATCAAATGGTAAATACGAAAGCTTTCAGGTGTGCTTCACTTAATCAAAACTCCTTTATCATTTACCACCTTTTCAACTACTAAAATTACCAATACAAAAAACCACCAAGATAATGTATTAAAAAAAAACCAAGATAATTAATTAAATCAAACCATATAAATTTATCTCATTTAGTTTACTTCCTAGCTACAACTGTTAGGTGTAGTGCCCGAAAAACAATTATCTAATTGTTTTTAGGACAGAATTAATAATTCATCTTATTATATGCATGTATGCTTATAATTAAGACACTACTGAACACCCAAAGTACCTCGTTTATGTAATCACAAAACTCAGTGTATGGCTATTCACAAGAGGATTGAGTTAGTGAGATGTACTTAAAATTAACTTAATCCGTAGCGTTTATTAATCTGAGTACGGGTCTCAAGATTAATTTGCTAATAATGCACCTAGAACACTTTAGGTGTGATGAGTCTTATCCGATTTATCGGTAATAGGAGTACCTTGTGGGGCATTTATATATGATGATAATCATATAGGATTGGACCGATTTGATTTGAGTTCTCGATATAATTCCGTGATCGAGAAGTCTTATCGAATCAGAAGATGATCATATATGGATTAATCTCAATCCTGACGTAATCACAGACAACTGCTTAGACTAGGGTAGAGTTTGATGTTTTAGTAAGTATCACTTCGTACTATGTGGTCCGAAACTTCTCGTTGGCTCTATTCTGGAATGAGTGAGTAGTATGTGCTATCACAGATATGGAATCCATTCCTTCCTCGAAGTAGACAGACATTTCCTTTTATTTGTTAATCCTAGAAACTTACCGATCTGCGCTTGATTCATATTATATTAGTTATGAACTATTTGGTCACTGGGGGTTTATGGTAAATAAGGATAAGAGGTTTTGAGAAGGGTTTACGGAGATATCCCGAATCGTAACGAAACGATCATGGAGGATTTATCCGTATGTAATGATTATATCGGTGGACGATTATCAACTCATAGTTGAGTATAAGTTATCTATAATCGGCGGAGTTCGATTTGAGTTTATGGTTGTGTAATCCTGGAATTAATAGATTGAATATTATTGTTCGGTCGAGGCGAATAATTTTATTCAATTTATTGTAAACTCATCGAATATGGGTCCATGGTCCCCGACGTGGCTCCTAATATAGCATATACGTTTTCGTGTTTTCACCTCAATTATAATTAAATAGTTGCATTGGACTATTTAATTGATATGTGATTAATTGTTTATTTGGACTAGATAATTAAATACACTGGAAAAGACATTTTTCGTGACTTCACCAAATTATGATAAAAGTCGTGTGGCCCTATACTAGCTAGGGTTTGGCCGAAATTTATCATCATTATTATTATTATGAAATTTGTTTTCTTGATAATTATAATATATGATTAAATATTTTATTTGTTAAATAATTTAAGGAAAAGAAAATCTTTTATATATCCTTATTAATTTGTGAATATTCTAAATTTATCTTTTTAAGGAAAATGATTAATTTGATTGATTTTGTATTAATTAAATAAATCCTTGGAGACAAGAATTTCTCTCTATATAAAGAGAGTTTTTTCTGCCTTTTCACAACACATAATTTTCGACATTTGAGAAGTATTAGGCTTAGAATTTTCGGCCTAAGTACTTGGGTTCGAGTTTTAGAAAAACTTCGGGTTTTTCTAAGGTAGCATATCGAGTAGGTCCGGCGGCTTGAAACACCATCCACCTGGTGGTGCTTGGAGACACACGTTGGAATACTTTGGCTTCTCAACTAGGCTCACAACTAGCTTGGATTGACCTTTTTGTTCTTGGCGTTTTTGCACCATAAAAAGGTTGGTAATCTAAACCACTTTTAGGTTTAGATCTATTATTTTATGTATTTTGGTTGACTAGATCTAGATCTTGTACTTTTCGCTGCGTAATCGGATGGATCTTTGATCCATCCGGCGATATTACATCCTACAAAAACAAGATAGCAGGTAGATACGAAATACAAAACGAATGTAGAAATGATTTTACTTCTACAAGGGAGTCTACAGTAGCAGAGAACCTTCTTTCACGAACGGAGTTCAAAGAAGACTAGGCAGATTCCAATCCAGGATGGCTCCATCAAACTAATCAATGTCCCGATGCCCTACCATTTTCAGCAACCATGTAAACAAGCTAAAAATTGTGTTCGGGAAATCAAGAACGAAGTTCAAAGAAGAATGGGAAAAGTGAGGTTTTACGTAAAGACAAATTCTTTCAAAGAAATTGTACAAAAATCATCACGTTTAAAATTGACAAAGAAATCCAAGACATGTGGTTTAAAGCCAAAAGCAAAATTTAAGTGCCATATACTCAAGTCACAGCAATAACAAAAGTAACAATCCAATTCTATGAAGCTAATCACAAAATATTATCATCATTTGCAAAATGGAAAACAGAATGTGTTCTATAACCACCATATACTCAACTACCAGATTGCTCTGAAACTATAATTGTAAGCCTAAGTTCGGTACAAAATAACAATAACATGTCCTACCAGAATGTTATCAAAGAGTGGACTTACGTGAGGATAAGGACCGACTAATGCTTGAAGCAAAAGTAGCATCCGACACTATGTAGTTAGCAACAATATTGTCCATGTAAAGGGCCGGTCTCCTATCTGTACCAGCATGGTATGCAACTATTCAAACAACAAAAACATAACATTCAACCAAATACAAAACTAATCAAGCTGTACATACACTTTGCGACTTCCAAACTATTGAACTCAACTTATGTGATTGGGAGATAAATAGAGTGTCAAAGCACACTCATAACCTGATCATAAAATGTTAGAGACAGAACATTTTACAGGGCTCTATCTTGGATTGCATGTCAAGTTCTCGGAAAGTAACCCAACATGACCTTTAAAAGCTTGGGAGAAATGTTATGTGCATGCAAAAATGACCAAAAAATGACTAAAAATACACATTCATGATAATGATGAATAGCAAGAGCAATAAAAAATAACAGAGAACTTCACCTTCAAGCAGCGTTCACACCAAGACTGTGATTCAGATGTCGTGTCATTTATTTTCCTCAGTGTTTTGTTTGGAAATGTGATGCCAAAGATGTCACATGACTGTCAACTGTGACTCCATTCTTTTGAAATTTGTAATCTGCAAATACCAAAGAAAAATACATTTAAAAATAATTAGACTATATTATGATTCTTAGTTTATTCATGGGCCAATCCATTATATCTAATCAAGTATATTTGTAGTTGGACATGAAACAGAAGTATGAAAAAACACAAACTATAAGGGAAACAAGTGATGTAAATAAAAAACATGACATCATTTAGAATAAGCACCGTTAGCTGATGCTACCAATGTTTTACCAGGTTCGTTAGTCTTTCCTGTAATCGTGTTGAGGGTACCAAGACTACCCTTAGATCTTTTAGAGGGAGCCCGAAAAAATCTGAATGAAACTCTACAGTTTTCTGTTAACTAATGTTACCTGATAGACATGCACATTAGGTTTGACTTGCCAAAATAAAAGAACATCAGGGGTTCCCTCTCCACTCTTCTACACAACAGATAACAAAAATGATAACAATGTATGCACGCATTATAAATCATTATGATGTTCTTGCAAATGAGAGAACTTAAATATTCTGAGATTGCCAAATTCTTCATTGTCTTGTAAAGAATGACAAAAATCTAGATTTCTTCTCTATTTTTGTCTTCTTTGTCATGTCCTATAGCATCAGCGTTTTTCAACTGTGAAATATTAAGCCTATGAGAAGCTTACCAGTATCACAAATGCAAATTCGCCTATTCTGCCACTTTACACAGTTACCCTTTTTGTCCATAATCAGCTAGAAAAGACATCCAACTGATGAGATCAGAGAAGAAGCAAAGTGAAAATTTGCAGGCTTGCAGCCACAACTCTTTTTTATGAAGAATTATACAAGAAAAAAAATTCCATACACTACCTCACCCCTCACCTATGAGCCAACATCATTTTCAGTAGTGAGACAAACCTGCAAGCACAACAAGTCTTCTTTAGAAGGACATCATTACCCTTATCAACAATTATTCTCTACATCATTGCCAAGATAAGAAACGAGCGGAAGAATATCAAATGAAGATACATGATCTTCTTTATCACATATTCCTTCATTAGGATCAACTGAAGTTAGCTTGGACATTTCGTTGAACATATGGTGTGCAACTTTCCACACTTCCAAATTTTGACGTACATGCCTCACCCGCTCCATCAACCAAAAAAGTCTTCTTCAACAAGGGACAAATGAGGTTCACGAGAATCATTTCCTTACAGCTGAGCCTTACAAGAAGATTCAATTAAAGGACAAACAAGTACATCACTTACTTGAGTTTCTTAGTAGTTAGTACATAGAAATTCAGTTAGTGACTTTTGAATCCAAGGAACTTCAGTAGAATATGATGAAGATTTTGAATCTGCATCTGAAACATTTATCGATTGAATATGCATCTGAAACATTTATCGATTGAATCTGCATCCACATTTATCATCGAATTGGGGACATCTGAATCATTCCCGATCCCTATAAGACCTGATCACCATCGAATAGTTTCAAAGTGATCACTAATTCGATGAATGTTCTTTACGGCTTCCTCATCACAATTGTAGATTCAACACGAATGTGAGAATAAATCTGAAGAATTTTTTATTTTTAGTGGGCGATGAAAAGAGTTTTTTTAATATAGACGAAGAAAGCAAAACGAATTTATTCTCAGCTTTTTTTTTCTTTAAATAATTTTAGTTGGTTTAAGTGAGAAAAAAAAAAAATTATACTTTATGCCACGGTCTAAAGTTGCTTCTGACACAAAATGCAGAAGTCGATTTTGTTCAGCAGAATTTCTAGTGTATGACAAACCGGAAAATATGAGATATTTGGGTTTTAGTGGTGGACAATGTCAAAGTGCCACAAAAATATATTGATAGCAACAGTTTTGTATAGCGTGGCAAAAATGTGACACAGTAACATTTTTTTTTTTTTTGGTAGGGTAGTTGTTATTACACTTAAAAACTATGATCTATTATAGTTATTATCACACTTAAAAACCGAGATCTATTACAATTTCAGCACACTTAAAAACTATGATCTATTTTAGTTGTTATTACACTTAAAAACCGTGATCTATTATAATTTAAATCACACATACAAAGTGTTTTTTTCGAAAACAATATATAAGCACATATATTTTTTGTTTCCAATGGGACTCAAACCCGGATACTCCGCATTAACGAGCCACACTAATTACCACTAGACCGATGCTTTCTTTCTTCTAATTTTCGACCACACTAAACTAAGATCTCATTATAAAACATCATATTATTTAATCACAATTAAAAAAATGTGATTGATTGATGTTTTTATCTCAGTTTTCCTATAAAACGTGATAATAAAAATTGTGGTCTATTTTAGTTTTATTATAATTAAAAACCGTGTTCTTTTTATTTTTTTTGGTTAAAAGGGACCGATTTTATATATAACAAAAACAAGAAATGTTCAACTTTACAAAGAGGACACTACGCTCTACCATCTACCATATGTATTTCGACTACTTTTTATTGTACAAAGATAAATGTAGTTCTCTCTCTTTTCTAACAACTTTGTCTACGAAGACAAAACACGGAGGGGGGGAGGGGTCTTCATCAGGATCAAAAAATGCTTGGAAATTCAAGGACCATGAACAAGGTACATGAGTGCAACATCTTTCCTTAGAGTTTGGAAATTCACAGTACATGAGTGTTGAAGAAAATCAGAATAGCACAATGAAAGACTCTGAATAACTGTTTTATTGAATTGAATAAATATAACAAAATACAACCCCTATTTATAGTACTCCTATGGTCATTAATAGATGACCACTATTTAGTTGAATAAAAATGATAAAGATAAATAATAATAAAGACTAGATAATGATTTATTTTGACATCTTTTATCTTTTTTCAAATTACATCATTTATCTCCTCAAGATCCATCACTTTATCTTCCATTACCCTCCCTCAAACGTTGCCGGGGTCGGAGGCAATGTTTGTTTATCAACGGAGAATTATGATGCGGCTTTTTGACACCCACGACGGCTTTTAGCTCTTGGCTCATGGCTCTTGGCTTTTAACCTGTGAGTCTTTCTTTTTTTTTGTCGAAAACCTATGAAGTCTCCGATGATGACAAACTTGCTTTTTCGTTGGCAATCTCCGAAAGAGATGTGTTTTTTTTTTTTTTCTACTGAATCTACGGATAAAGAATTAGATGCCAAAAGGAAAAGAAATTTATGATATGTATGCATGAAATATTTTTTATTTTATTTTTTTATAATGGACGGCAAAAGAACTAGATGAAAAAAAAATTATATATATAAATAGATAAATAAATAAATAATGGACGTATGCAAATAGAAAAGCAGCAATGTTTTTGAATATAGCAAATGGTATGACAAATAAAATGGATCGATTTTTCTTTTTTTGGATGATGGTTTGATGAACAACTTGAAACAGTGGAAAAAAGGATTGGACGAGGGTTCGCCATTGTTAAGGCATTCGAACCCCTGCCCCTGGCTCTAATACTATGAAGAAAATCAGAATAGCACAACGAAAGACTCTGAATAACTATTTTATTGAATTGAAATATAACAAATACAACCCCTATTTATAGTACTCCAATGGTCATTAATAGATGACCACTAATTAGTTGAATAAAAATGATAAAGATAAATAATAATAAAGACTAGATAATGATTTATTTTGACAACTTTTATCTTTTTTCAAATTACATCATTTATCTCCTTTATTAGCCGTTATCAATTCAAAGTTGTCAAAATTCAAATACAGCAAGAAACAAATCAAACATTGGATAATGCAGCCAGCAAATTCAAATAGAGTTCTGAATTCAAACATATTCAAACATACCGTGTGATCCAGGAGTAATAAGGATGGAGGAGAATAATGAGGAGGATCACAGCCGGCATTTGTGCAGTGACAAAGAGTCCTAGAGCTCACCAATTCTCTCATTGTGATAATCTGATTCAAATATGAAAAAAAATAGGATAAAGACTTTATCTATTGTTCTTTGAATAAATTAGAGAGTACTACTCTGCTATAAATGTAAGGCTTTACAGCCAAAAGAAAACAGTTTGAAAATAATAGAAAACCAGTTCAATTTATTTTAACCCTTGTCTTATATATTTTTACAAGTGCATCATCTTTCGTCATTATCGTTATAGTTTCAATGATTCAATGAACAACTTATAATACATCTTTTGACATTCTTTAACGGACAATACTAATTCACTTTTCATGCTAACTTAGATAGTTGATGCATTTGGGGTCAATTTATCCACCGCGGATGCAATTCTGTTTTTGATTCCATATTAATTATTGATAATGTAAAATACAACTTCAATATGAGATTACGTGCTACTTGCATCCATTGATGTAATATTTGTTTGGCATGTGTGAATATATAGTTACCCTTTTCATGCTTGATAGGCGTTGTTATTTTTTACTTAATTTTATTTTTTTATGAAATCATTGGTTTTCATAAAGCTCCTGGTTCGTTTATGTACATCTCTTTTCTACCGACGCCGGCTATAGGTAATTTGAAAGTCAATTTACGAAATCCTACCTCTCTGAGCATCAATCTCAATAGTTGTTGCCGGCGCACCAGCCGAAATAATACAAGAGGAAAAAATGGGCGACAATGAAGGCGATCTCATTATTTGTAGCGTAAGCCAACTTTTTCATTGAAAAAGACTTGACCGCTCATTTCATGTTTTTCCTTAAACGCTTTGTTTGCAGATGGTGATTATTGAAGAGTAAAAGAGTGATGATCAGGATTATTGATTTGATAATTACGATTATTATTATGTACACGACATGGAATTTCCCCATATCATATACTACAGGCACAACTTTACATTTTTGCATCCCGATTTGTTTCTCTATTATTGTCTTTGGTGAATTTCTCCGAACTTACAATAGTTTTTTTTTTGGGTCGACAAACTTACGGTAGTCAAGGCGTGGATGTTGTAAGTGGAAATTCGGATGAAAGTAAGGGCTCTCCGAGATGATTTGGTGGTCTTTTGAAAAACAATTGATCATGAATGGGACTTCACGAATTAAGAATTGATACTCTACTCCGGGATCATCAAAAGTAGAAGATGAAGATGTTGATGACGAGCTGAAGTTACTAGAGCTAGAAATGAATGGAGAAGCTGTCAAAGCATCTGGCAACAAAACTGCTAGGGATTGTGAGGTGTTTTTTTGAACAGCAGGAAATTTTATTTATAAAAATCTAGCAAGACGGTAGATAACAAAAGGTTCAGATTACAAATAATATATCCAAGCTGTAGAAAATGCCAACTCACCAAACTAAAAAACAAACAAAACAAACCCAAAAACACCAAGCCGAACAAACAATGATTCAATACCCAACTAGTCATTACTGTTGCTCAAAGAAAGAGGATTGTTTATCCAAGTCGTCCAACCGTTGTTGATACTGCTTTTTCTTGTAGTTATCCACGCGAAACATCTTCCGTGAATCTCTTCATATAAATTGTCGGTATTGGAAACTTTGGAGTTAAAAACAACAGAGTTTTTAGCCGTCCAAATAGACCAAAAAACAACCTTTTTGATAGCATCCCATATTATAGATTTCTCACTACGCCTGGCTGCTAAAGGAATGTAACAGAAGAATGAATCCCAATCCGTAAAATTCAATCACGGTATCGAAGTCCAAGCAAAAATCTTACACCAAATATATGAGGTAAATGAGCAAAAGAGAAATAAATGTGAAATATCCTCATCCACCTCCTGCGTAAAGGACATAATTGATCGTCAACATGCAATACCTCTCTGTTTGCAACATGAGTGTGTGTGGGAACTCGATTGTGTGCAACCTTCCAATTAAAAATGTTAACTTTTGACGGAACAACATCATTCCAACTCCAAGAAAAAGATATAGAACGATCGTCGAATGCTAACACATTAAGCATGATCTTCTTTAATCGGGCCACTGAAAAGATACCAATGAAACTAAGCCTCCAAAATGGTGTGTCGACATTGCCTGCATTGGGTGATACATAAGAGAGAAAAGCATTAGGATCAATAAATTGCTCCAACTCTCTCCCTCTTAACTCTCTTCTCCACTCCCAATCCCAACACCAAACCCCCTTTACAAACCTCCCTCTATCACTCACCACACACTCACTATCTTTCACAACACGAAAAAGCCTCCGAAAATCTACGTCAGAGTACGCTCACCAACCCAAGAATATTTCAAAAATCCCACTCTATTTCCCATATTTAGTTTCCATCCAACAGAGGATAGAAGTTTCACCCCTTTCTTTTCAATGTGTAACCCATTTTTTACAATATCGCAACAAACTTTACCCTTTCCACTCCTCCCGACTCCCTCAATAATCCTTCTTCCTTGCCATACAAAGCACTGATAACTTCATTCCACAGCACACCATCTTCTATTTTCCACCTCCACCACCATTTTCCTAGTAAGATAATATTTTGCACCCCAAGCCCCTAGCGATTTTTCCTTCAAAATTGTGTTCCAAGAAATCCAAGTAGTGTATCTCTTGCCCTGGCCCCCTCCACAAAAAAAGTTGAGCTCTCAATTGTTCTAAGATGCGTGTCACAACAATAGGAGCATGAAAACAGAGAAATAGTACAAAGGTAGACTCCCCATAACTGCTTTGAGCAGTGTCAATCTACCTCCCACAGATAAGAGTCTAGCTTTCCACCCAGCTAATTTTTGCTTCACCCTGTCGATGACCGGCTGCCAAGAAGAGATTCTACTTATGTTTTTCCCAACAGGAAGACCCAAATACATAAAAGGAGAACCCGAGTTACAATGCAAAGCATTCGCACCCTTACTAAGCTCCATGTCACAAACATTTAGACCAAACAATTTACTCTTACCCATAATTATTTTCAACCATGATACTGTAGAAAAAAGCTTTAAAATTCTACCAAGATTCCAAAGGTTGTCTGTCACGGATTTTTTTAACAAAGCAAACAAGTAATAAAATTTATAAATCCGGTTTTTCCTCAAGTATAAGGATCGTAGTATAGAGGTAGATACCGGGTCGATCTTACGGGGAACTGGCGATTGTTAACCCTAGTTTTTGTCTAATTAAATTATGTCACGAAAAACTAATCTAAACAGCGAATAAAACTAAACAAAACTCAAAACAAACTTAACTAAAATGTAAAACTGGACAGAAGATATGATCTAAAGCCAGGAAAGATACGGGTTGCGAACTTATTTAAACTAAAGCTAGTATGAAATAAAAGTAACAAATCTAGACAATTCAAGTTTCACGGGATTAAATTCAAGTTTTAATGAACAAACGAGTGATTGATCCACCTATCCTAACAAGTATCAATTCCTATCTCGATTATATTGCGTTTTCTAACCAAGTTGTGATTTCACCTTGTCTAAAACATGAACCCTAATTTCTTAGGTAATTCACCTATTAATCTATATCTTTCGATCTAAGATTAACGATTTTACGAAGCAAAGGTGCAAACTTTAACCTAGCAATCTAACCTATTAACTCTCGTTATGATAGATTAAACAGCTATTCCTTATCATGGTGATCTAAGGCTTATAGAGACTTTCATCAACATAAGACAATCATAACATGCAAATCTTTCGATACAATTGCAATAAAACAATATAAACATGCAATAAGGAAACAACTTTATGTAAAACTCACAATATAATCGCAGAAAAGGAATCAAAACGTGTAGGATGGCTTCACAATGCTCGTTTGATGAAGCTTAGCCTCTCAACATCCTCTGGAAACTTGAAATTGCAGGAAAAACTAACATAAAATCGCCTACTTTTAATCTAGAATTTGGAACATAAAAATCGGAATAAAAGAAGTAAAACGCAGCCACCTAAAGCCGCCTTAGGTTTAGGGTTTTGAATAATGAGTATATGGTATCCTTAAGGTAGAGAAAACGCGTTGTATATATAGAAAACAAAGGCGGCGGCGCTAAGTCGGCCGAAGGACGCCCGTCCATACATGTGAACGCCCGTCCAGATGGATTTGGACTTGCTTCAGACGCCCGTCCACTCAGCGTCCAAACTCTCTGTATCAAATTTCTCAACTGGACGCTCGTTTGGAGATGGTGGACGCTCGTCCAGTAAGCTTGGAAAAATTCTGTATTGATTTCATCAGGCCGGACACCCGTTCATTTCAGCAGACGCCCGTCCATATGGACAGGACTTGGACGTTCGTTCAAGTTCGACTCCATCTTGATTTTTCCATCTTTATCTCTTTATCTTCAATTAAAATCATCATTATCTCTTCCACTTTAATTAAATCCGACTTGATCATCTTTGAATCACCTCTTGAGCTCGAATTTGTGCATCTATAACACATGAAAATATCGCAAAATGTAGTATCATCCAAATAATCATAAAATCACAATTAAAACACCAAAATCAACCAATTTTGCGATTAACTCGTTAAAAAACTTATTTACTCAATACTTCCGTTAAACACTCATTTCTTATGCAATTTTATACGAATATGAGGGAAAATATCATAGAATATAGCGTTATAAATCGTATAAATTCACCCCTCACAACTCCCCCACACATAAGCTTTTGCTCGTCCCGAGCAAAACAAAACGAAAACCAAGGTTCGGAAAAAGATAGACATCTCAGACGATATAGCATAGATCCAATAAATCAGAGGTTCACCACTGTGTGTGTGCAAAGCCATAGAAAACTTCCACTAAATCCAAACTTGAGGAACTCAAAGCAAAACTAGCTAATACCCCCTCGTAGACTAGCAATAAATGACACTCATAAGATGTACCCTACAAACGTGAAATATCCCAAAAAGGATGATCGATTATATCTAGGGCCTTTCTGAAATACTCAGAGGATAATCCCTACAACATATCTATCAGTTTCTACTGGGGATAAGATAGACGATAACTTAGTCTTTCATTCATTTCATAACACTTCATATTGCAAGTTGATTTAACTATTTCGCTTTTAAACGCACATCAGAATGAGCTATTGCCCTGTCATAGCAGAATAGGATATTCGAGATATACCCTACCTTACTCCAATCATAAGGCAGCTTTTCCTGACTGTCGTGAGCTTTTAGTCATCATAGTGGTATAGGACATACGTGGTATACCCTATCGCACTCAAATCATCGACTAGCTTTCAATACACCCAATAACTTCATATTTTCAACTTTTGCATTTGACAATAAGTTACGTGTTACTTATCACATTCAAACCTTAGATATTCACAGTATATCATACTTCGGATCTAAATACAAACTATCATAAATCTCAAGATATATACGTAGCACTAAGCACATGACTTATAAGAAAATCAAAAATCACTCATCGAAAAGGGGTATAACTTTATAAATTAGCTCATCGCTCACTATGGCTCGTGAAAAATAGATCTCAGGTGAAAGAACTAACTTATCAAACATATGATATATAGAATCAATGACTATAAAAATAACGAACATAGAATTGAATTGCCTACTCGGGACAAAACAAAAACAAAAATGTCGAAATTTTTTGAAAATTCTAGCTCATTTTGCATAGAAACATAACGAGTTAAGCAAATGTGTAGATACATATCAAATCACCCCTCCCCACATCGAAGATCAACATGTCCTCATGTTGTGCGTAATCGAAAGAAAAGATAAAGAACTTAGCTGATTTCAACAGGTACTCGAGTCGTCGGTCAGGCCGGAGCCTTCGTAGTGACACTAAGAACTCGTAACCATACAATGTAGCTGGACAAAACCACTAAAGATATACCTGCACGACTTGACAAACACGGAAACATCTCAGGGAAAACGGGGAATTATACCAGATTGGAAAGATATAGCAAAACCGAGTAATATCAAAAGATGAAAAATGAAACACATCCACAAGTTGAAACAAAGTAGAAATGAAAGTACTGATGCCTTATGGCTTACATGATCCATCGGAAAGAATAAATAGTAGCGAAATGAAAAATACAACGAATCACGTAATCAAAAGTAGCAAAAATATACAATCACGGCATCTAGGACAAATCAAAATCAAAAATAGACAAATAAAATCATGATCGCCTCCGAGCCGCGTAATCATCACCGGAGGTACATCACCCGCAGGGGCATCTGGCTGCTCCTCATCCGAAGAAGACTCGGATTCCTCCAGAACATCCGCAATGGCCTGCTCAATCGCATCAGAATAGATATAATCCATGGTGCTCGGAATGAAGATTCTGTCATCCCTCGGCTGCCGGCCCTCACTGATACACTGCAGAATCGTCAAAATGTTGTTTTGTGTAGTCCGAATATCCTCCAACCGGTCCATTGCATCGTTGCCCATACTCACCTCATCCGGACTGAGGGAGATATAGTAGGAAGTGAGGATGCTTGAGGCGGTCGATGACGAACCAGGCTCTGCGGTGCCCCGACTCGAAATGCCCTCAAGACTTGCCCTTTTCTCTCAGATAGGCCTCGGGTTCTTCGGTCTATGATCCGCTCCATACTCAGGCACACCGCATCCGCACACAAACCGTGAATCAAGTGAGGATAATCAAGCTACGTGTATAAATCTTCGATTGATAGCCACCTCATCGTATAATGCTTGTCCCACGTTCACATTTAGGCCAAAAGTCAACGCGCGACAGAGCATGCCTAGATCACCAATATGAAAATCGCTCAAGTTGTTCTTTGGTAACAACCGACTCTGAATAAACCTACACTGGACTTTCCAATCTTCCGTCCAGGTAGTGGTGACTAGCTCTTTCCGGTCTCCACCCGGCCTCAATGTCCAAGCCACCTCCGGGCAAACTCTCAACCGTAACTCCTCCAAAGGATCTCGCCCCGTACTTTGTCTATGAACAATCTCTTCCTTATAATCCCGTCCCTCAAAAGCCGCCAAGTTATACTTCTGATTAATCACCTCCGGTGTAAACGGAACTTCTACCCCTCGAACCACAACTACCCCCGTCTCCAAGTCGGTCTCCGAGCAATTAGCGTAAAATTCCCGAACTAGGGAACCATTGACCGGGGTAGTCGGGATCGTCATCAAGGCATCCCATTTCTGGTCTTTTAGCAATTTGACGAAATCGGGATCTACCTTCGCCTCCAACGTAGCCCTCTCAATCAACATGGTCCTCGAGAAATAGTGTTTAGTATAAGCGTTGTGGGCTCTAGGGTTCACGAATCTGTGGGGCATAGGCATAGGGCAACGGTTTTTGCTTTTTTCCTAGGTTGTGCAGCCCTAGTCTCCACCGGTTCCTCTTCCCGAGGAGCATCCATAGCCTCCTCAACCCTAGACGATGCTCCACCTCTCTGACCTCTAGGCATCCTCACCAAGGGGATATCATCATCCGTCTCAGATTCCGAGGTTGGATCATCCCTGAAAGTAGCCCTAGTTTGGGTGGCTCTATGGGGTTGCTCACGAATGCTAACACCTCGGTTTGGATCAAATAAGGTGGGATCAAACTCTTTCCGCTTCTTCCCGGCCTCCCTGGCCACATCCTTACCATGCCTCTTGACTACCGCCTTCTTATGCACCATGATTCAATCCTAGACTAAAACAATCCCAATTCAAAACACGGTACCCGTTTAACATCCAAATCGGGATTTCAAAACAACCAAAACACCAACCACAACCATAATCAGCACCAAACAACCCATTCGTCATCCATCACAACACCACAACACAACAACAGAGTAGAAAGAAACCACAAGACCAGAAAAAAAATGAATTAAGGGAATATTCAAGTGAACGAGGCGACCCAAAGATCGAACTCAAAAAAACATGAATGAAATCTAGAAAAGTTGTTACTAACTTACCAAGTAAGGTGAGTAGATGCTGATCGAGATGACAATTGGTCCAAACAACACCAATGTGGCTTCCAAAATCGGATCTTTTCCTCAAAAAGTCGGACTGAAGAGGGCTTTGATTCTCCAAAAAGATGGTGTGTTGGGGAATTTGGCTTTGAAAATCAAAGAGAGGAGATCAAGAGCGGTCTATAGCACTTTGAATCGCTTGAAATGGTTTAGAATCGAAGATTTTAGGGCAAAAATGAGGGAGAAGGGTCGGTTTCGCGTTTGAAATCCTAAAAAGTGAGGGTTCATGGAAGGAGGGAGTATATATAGACAGATGTGGGACGGGCGTCCAAAATGTTCAGACGCTCGTCCAAACATTTAAAAACTGAACAGGATTGGAGGGAAAAATCGGACAGGCGTCCAAAATGTTGGACGGGCGTCCAAGAGATACACAGGGCACACGGACGTCCAGTCCTCTAGACGGGCGTCCAATGCAGTTTCTCAACAAAATTATCAAATTTTCATGTAATTTAAATTCAAATAAACCGTTTCTCATTAACTTAAATAAAACGTCAAAAATACAAATGGAAATCAACGAAGTACATAAAATTACTAGAAAATAAATAAAAACAAATAGAAAACAGTGGGTTGCCTCCCACCAAGCGCTTTTGTTTTACGTCGTTTGCTCGACGAAACAACCTAACAACGCTAGTCATCGTAAATTTCTGACCAATCTATCACTCGGATAAGACGGCGGAGCATGTCAATCGCCGGAGGGAAATCATACTCATCCTGCAGACCCCAGTCCTCACCAGCTACATCAACACCTCAAAAATGTTCAGCTTTGCAAAGACTAGCGCTAAATGTCGACATTGGATCATTCAGGATTGTGTACGGACGTCCTAGAGCTGCCTGCAACTCCTCAGTAGTGAAGTCTCCACCTCCCGAACAGCGGGGAACAATAAGAACATAGGTGACAGCCCTGATGCGGGTACTAATATCAAAGTCTACGTGCAAAACGATAGTCCCTCCCAGGCCGTCATCTACAGTGATAAGTGGGATCCTCCTAAGGAAAGGTAACTCCTCTGGTAGAACTCCGAAATCCATATCTAGAAAGCACAACTAACTGACAGATATAAACAAAAAGAAAACTTAGTAGACTAAACTTAAATAACTAAAACTACAAAAGCACAAAACAAAAATAACTAAAGCTAACGATATCTAGGATGCCTCCTAGTGGCGCTTTTGGTTAATGTCGTTAGCTCGACACCGTTTAAATTAATGTTCAGCCTGGATCAGGCCATTTGACTTTTCTGCCAGCCACTACCTCGTCTAGACTTTGATCAATGGTTCGGCCGCCGCGAACAAAACACTTAACACATGGGGTGAAATCTGTGATAGCTTTCCAAACACGTTTGAACTTCCCCATGGTTGACTTCTTCATCTTCTGAGTCTTCTGATGACGTTTCAGCTGACGCTCCCTCTCATACTCTTTCATATCCCAACTACCTGCTAGAACTTCTTCAGATCGACCACAACCGTCATCCTCTGAAAACAGGTCGGGTGAAAACTCGTCAAATCTTTCGACTTTTGTAGCACCACACCCGAGGATATCGAGGAAACGAACAATCAAAGGCTTTTCCTTAAGTTCACCAATGTAGTGCTTACACCTTTGACCATTCACTCGAAACGGTTGGTCGCCATAACCGCGTAGTTCTAGAACGCCTCCAGGAATAATTTGGAGAATCTCAAAGGACCGACCATCGTGTCCTCGACTTACCAGGGGAGCAGGATGTAACACAGAATTGTATAATAAAACTTGTTCTCCGACTTGAAATTCTCTTTTCTTAATTTTGGCGTCATGGAGGAGTTTCATCTTATCTTTGCTAATCCTGGCGCTTTCGTAGGCCTGGAGTCTGAATTCGTCCAACTCATGCAACTGTTGCAGTCGGTGCTTACCACAAGATTGGGAATCAAAGTTCAGAAACTTTGTAGCCCAATAAGCTCTATGCTCTAACTCGACTGGCAGATGACATGGCTTACCATAAACCATTTGATATGGAGATGTACCCATAGGAGTCTTATAGGCGGTCCTGTATGCCCATAGTACATCATCCAACTTCAAACTCCAGTCTTTTCTATGACTGTTGACCGTTTTTTCCAGGATCTTCTTAATACTTTGGTTGCTCCTTTCAACCTGACCACTAGTCATCGGATGATATGGTGTGCCAGTCTTATGACGAACACCATACTTTTCGAGCACTTTTTCTAAGGGTCGGTTGCGAAATCGTCCCTTCATCACCGATCAAGGCACGTGGACATCCAAACCTCACGAAGATGTTTTTCTTTAGAAATTTCATGACCGTCTTATGATCATTGTGAGGAGTGGCTTGAGCCTCCACCCATTTAGACACGTAGTCTACGCAGACTAAGATGTATTTGTTACCACAAGATGATGGGAATGGTCCCATAAAATCGATACCCCATACATCAAAGACTTCGCACTCTAGGATGGGTTTCAAAGGCATGTCAAAACGCCTTGTCAGAGTACCGGTTCTTTGACACCTATCAAAAGCTTTACAGAAAGCTTCTTTGTCCTTAAAGATCGTGGGCCAATAGAAGCTAGATTGGAAGATCTTAGCAACGGTTTTCCAAGGACCAAAGTGACCTCCAGTGGGTCCACTGTGGCACTGCTCCATAATATCGCTGGCTTTCAGATTACGGAACACATTTTCTAAGCAAACCATCTTTACTGAGATCTTAAAAGATAAGGTTCATCCCAAACGAAAGATTTCAAATCAGAGAAGAACTTTTTCTTCTCCTGATAGGACGATTCTGGATCGAGATATCGGGCATGAAGGTAATTGACAATGGCAGAATACCATGGAACATCCGGAGCGCAGCCATCGATAAGCATGATATTCTCTAGAGGAAAGTAAAGATCTATATCGTCTGGATCATCCTTTTCCTCACTTAACATTCTCAAAACGTGATCAGCCATTACGTTTTCACTACCCTTTTTGTCTTTAATTTGAACGTCAAACTCTTGTAGGGTCAATATCTAACGCAGTAGGCGCGGTTTGGCCTCTTTCTTGGTCATCAGATATCACAAAGCAGCGTGATCAGTCCACACAATCACTTGAGCTCCTAACAAGTAACTACGAAACTAGTCCATAGCAAAGACTACGGCCAATAGTTCCTTTTCAGTAGTAGTATAGTTAACTTGAGAAGGATTCAGTGTGTGGCTCAAGCGTAATAGATTGGCTGGAATTTCCTTTGATTTTTGTCCTAAAACAAAGACCAACTGCATAGTTTGATCGTCACACATAAGCTCAAAAGGTAGGTTCCAGTCGAGCGATATAAGAATTGGGCGAGAGATCAAACGGTCCTTAAGCTCCTCAAACGCTTGCTTGCAGTTCTCATCAAAATTAAACTCAACGTCTTCTTTAAGTAAAGTAGACAGGGGCTTGGCTATCTTGGAGAAGTCCTGAATGAATCTTCTGTAGAAACCGACATGTCCAAGAAAGCCTCTCACTTCACGCACATTCTTGGGATAACTCATCTTCTCGATAGCTTCTACTTTTGCCCTGTCAACTTCTATACCTTTGGCGGAGATTTTATGGCCAAGAACTATTCCCTCATCAACCATGAAGTGGCATTTTTCCCAATTGAGCACTAAGTTCTTTTCCACACATCTGGATAACACTTGATCAAGATTGTCAAGGCAGTCATCGAAGGACTGACCAAAGACTGAAAAATCGTCCATAAAGATTTCCATACACTTTTCTACTAGCCCGTCAAAGATAGCCAGCATAACATCTTTGAAATGTAGCTGGGCATTGCAGAGACCAAATGGCATTCACCTGTAGGCGAATGTACCATAAGGGCAAGTGAAAGTGGTCTTTTCTTGGTCAGCTGGATCAATGGGTATTTGAAAGTATCTTGAATATCCATCCAGGAAGTAGTAGAATGCGTGACCCGCCAGACGCTCAAGCATCTGGTCAATGAATGGAAGGGGAAAGTGATCTTTCATGGTTACCTCATTGAGCTTTCGATAATCGATGCAGACTCTATAACCAGTGACAAGTCTCAATGCTATTTCCTCTCCCTTCTCATTCTTCTCAATCGTAATTCCACCTTTCTTGGGAACTACCTGAGTCGGGGAAACCCATTCACTATCGGCGATGGCATAAATGATTCCCATGTCCAGCAGTTTGACGATTTCTTTCTTAACCACCTCTTGCATATGAGGGTTGAGCCTCCTCTGGGGCTGTCTGACACATTTCACACCTCATTAGTCTTGATCTTATGCATACAGATGTCGGAGATATCCTCTCGATATCTCCTACTTGCCATCCAAAGGCTTTTTCATTTTTTTCAAGACGTTGATTAATTTCATTTCCTCTAAACGAGACAGCTTGGTAGATATAATTAAAGGAAGCTTGTCACCTTCTCTTAGAAACACATACTTAAGATGTTTAGGCAACGGCTTCAACACCAAATCTGCAGGGGGGTCTTCTAAACTAGACTTAAGATCTCCACCTTCAACTCAACATCGCTGAGATTACTCAATGGTCCCACTGCCAAAGCTTCTCCCTCCAACAGCTCATCCTTAAATTCAGCTTCTAACTGCTCTAGACTTACCATACCATGATTATTCAAATTATCAACCAGTCGCTCATACTCAGTTGCCACAGCCATGACTTGGTTTTCCATCAAATCATCGAAGTCATCAGACGTCTCCTCAATGGAAAAACCGGTTGGAGGACCGGAGGGTATTTGAATGGATTTGGAGACATTATAGCTTACCTCTTGATCACCAACACGGATCGTCACTCGCCCACCATCGCAGCTTCAATGAGGGCTCTAGCAGAGACAAAAAGGGTCTTCCAAGAATCGGGGGACATTTTCATCTTTTTCAATGTCTAGGGCGTGCAGTCAACGGGAAAGGTAAATCATGGATTTGAACTAGTACGTCTTTTAAGATTCCCATTTGCTTTCTTAGAAGATCTATCAAAGAAATTGCAAATTCATGGTAGTGGGTTCTAGAAGATCAATTAAACCCAAATTGCTTACACACGCACAATGGCATGAGGCTTATATATGCACCTGTGTCACACAAAGAGTTAGGGAAGACCAGGCCTCCCATTAACACTATGCACGAACTTTCTAGGGCCACCTCTCTTGGTTGGTAAGTTTTCATAATTGATCATTGAACAATCCTCACCAATCAGCCTCTCCATGTCCGACAACTTCCTTTTGAAGAAACAACATCCTTGATAAATTTTGTATACTTAGGCATTTCAACCAAGACCTCGATAATGGAAGATTTACTCCGAGTATTTTTCAAAAGGTTCAAGACCTTTCATACTTCTTATCTTCACTCAAAGGGATGTTGCTCTTTCTTGGTGGAAATGGAAGCTTTTTCAAGTCACTCTCGTAAAAGACTTTCTTTGAGGTGAACTGATAGCTTTGTCTTCCAAATCCTTCCACCTTACTACCTTCTCATTCTTCTTTAGTCAGGGGATCAGCCTCCTGACTCTCACTTGTTTCTTCATTCCTCAGGGGTTCAGCCACCTGAGGACTTCCGGCTCTTTCACCTCTCAGGGGATCAGCCACCTGAGTATTCTCTTTCGGCCAAGGGGAGTGTAGGTGCTCAGCTTCCCCTCCTGCCTTATCAATGGCAGGAGGGGCTGAGTGGTTCCCGGTGGGAAGGACCACTAACTTGAGTACCGCTTAGATTCATTGCACTGGCCTCCTCTCTACCGTATGTAATTGATGGTACGAGGTCAGTACATTGGCCATTGTTCAAGTCGGTTTGAGCAACTTGACCACCCTTCGGATTCTTCTCAGTGAAACTGGGCAGTTGCCCTGGGGGTCTTGAAGCTAACTACTCAGCCAGTTGTCCAATTTACCTCTCAAGGTTCTTATTTGTAGTCATCAGGAGTTGGATACTTTTATTTTGCTCCTCCAATTTAGCTTCAAGATTGTTAGATTGGGAGGGGCCTTGAGAGTTTTGGAAATTTTGAGCATAGGGCTGGCTGGACCGACTTTGAAATTGAGAATTTGAATTGGAAGGCCAATTCTGATTGAATCTCTGAGTAGGATTGGAAAAATTTGAGTTTTGGTTACGATTAAAACCAGGGGTTTCTATTGAAATTTTGATTCAATTAAAATTCGAATTAGGATTGAAATCGGAAGATTGATTAAACCCGTGGTTTTGGAAATTATTCTGCCAAAAACTTGATTAGACCTTTGATTGTTCTGGCTATAGAATGCATTTATTTCGCATTACGCCCGTTCATAGAGAATTTAGATGTGTGCCCCACCTCGTCACGATTCTGACATGTGACATTATTACACTGTCTATAATCATGAACATCATTCACTTGATAAGGTGCAGGGGGATTGAATTGACACCGCCAATCATGTGGCGATCGACAAAGACTTTTCGCGATCTGAACCTGAGGTTACGTGGAAAGAAGAAGTTTGATTTATCGGATTTGAAACTTGAGATCTTTGCCATCAGCCTGCGGCATGGCGATCAATCTTTGCATGTTTACCTCCTCTACCTTAGGAGGAGGGGAGGTGCTTGAATTGCTTGATAAGAGGGGGCGTAGTTGTACTTTGCAATGTCCTCAAACAGCGGTGCCTATCCTCATCAGGCGTTTTCTTGAAACGCCCCACGGATGAACTATTGACCATGCCTTTTGTAAGCTCGGTCAATCCACTAAAAAAGTGTTGACTTGCCTTTGCGGCAAGCCATGGTGGGGACACTTTCTAAGCGAGAGACTTGAATCTTTTCCAACAATCGAAAAAGGATTCATTCTCTTTCTGATAGAAAGTGAATATGTCATTTAAACACTGAGCTGTTTTTTAAGGTGGGAAATATTGACTTAAAAATTCCTTTTCAAGCTCGGCCCAGGTGGTGATAGATTCAGAGGGAAGAGAAGTATACCACTCTTTAGCTTCTCCCTTTAGAGAAAATAGGAACAGTTTTAGTTTAATGGCATCCTCACTTACTCTTTGGATGCGTGTAGTACCGCATATCTCTAAGAACGTATGTAAGTGAGTATGGGGATCTCTCGGTGATAACCGTGGAAAATAGATGCATCTTTGCATCATCTCGAATGAGTCCCGGCTTTAGCTCGAAAAGTGCAATGCGATTATGGTCGCGATAACGATAGTTTGGTTGACTTTGACTTCGCCTGGCATGGCGTAGTCTGCCAACGTACGTCTATCATTAGCAGCCATTATTACAAAATCAGTGATTTCCTTGGCTAGCTGATCCTCAAGATCTTGCTCGGCTCTGTCTGCCAGAACCGTAGAACGGAAAATCCGCCTGTTTGGCCGGGCTACGGTTCGCTCGGGGTCAGGGGTGTATAGTAACGGTCCCTTTTGACTCCGAGTTTGCATAAACCGGACCAAAAACAAGTGAAAACAACCTAAAAACTAAGAAATTAAAATCCTAAACTAAAAATTAAAAGCCTAATAAAAGGAAAAGAAAGGAAAGGAAGAAAAAAGAAACAAGATTATTAAGGGAAAAGATGAAACAGACGGGCGTTCAAAGGATTGGACGGGCGTCTGCCTAAATTTTGGACTGGACGGGCGTTCGGATGCCCAAACGCTCGTCTGGTCTTCAGAAAACTTGAACGGGCGTCCAAATTTTATGGACGCTCGTCTAAGTGAATGAATACGCTACAGGATTGAAAAATTTCCAGCGGACGGGCGTCCAAGATCCCAGACCCCCGTTTGATAGCGGGAAAAATTAGAACAGAAGCAGAAAATTTGCAGAAAAGAAAAAGGGGGGGGGGGGGTAAGGAAAAACAGAGAAAAGAACGGAGCTTGATTGATAGAAGAGAAGAAAACTAATCACAAGAGAAAAAAGAACCTTAAACCCTAAACTAAAACCCTAATATCCTAATAACCTAAACGATTATCAACTAAAAATAGGAATTAAAACGAAATAAAAACAAGAAAAACGAAAAACAAAAACTAGGCAACCGTCCGGTTCCCCGGCAACGGCGCCAAAAACTTGTCACGGATTTTTTAACAAAGTAAACAAGTAATAAAATTTATAAATCCGGTTTTTCCTCAAGTATAAGGATCGTAGTATAGAGGTTGATACCGGGTCGATCTTACGGGGAACTGGCGATTGTTAACCCTAGTTTTTGTCTAATTAAATTATCTCACGAAAAACTAATCTAAACAGCGAATAAAACTAAACAAAACTGAAAACAAACTTAACTAAAACGTAAAACTGGACAGAAGATATGATCTAAAGCCAGGAAAGATACGGGTTGCGAACTTATTTAAACTAAAGCTAGTATGAAATAAAAGTAACAAATCTAGACAATTCAAGTTTCACGGGATTAAATTCAAGTTTTAATGAACAAACGAGTGATTGATCCACCTATCCTAACAAGTATCAATTCCTATCTCGATTATATTGCGTTTTCTAACCAAGTTGTGACTTCACCTTTTCTAAAACATGAACCCTAATTTCTTAGGTAATTCACCTATTAATCTATATCTTTCGATCTAAGATTAACGATTTTACGAAGCAAAGGTGCAAACTTTAACCTAGCAATCTAACCTATTAACTCTCGTTATGATAGATTAAATAGCTATTCCTTATCATGGTGATCTAAGGCTTATAGAGACTTTCATCAACATAAGACAATCATAACATGCAAATCTTTCGATACAATTGCAATAAAACAATATAAACATGCAATAAGGAAACAACTTTAGGTAAAACTCACAAAATAGTCGCAGAAACGGAATCAAAACGTGTAGGATGGCTTCACAATGCTCGTTTGATGAAGCTTAGCCTCTCAACATCCTCTGGAAACTTGAAATTGCAGGAAAAACTAACATAAAACTGCCTACTTTTAATCTAGAATTTGGAACATAAAAACTGGAATAAAAGAAGTAAAAACGCAGCCTAAAGCCGCCCCTAGGTTTAGGGTTTCGAATAATAAGTATATGGTATCATTAAGGTAGAGAAAACGCGTTGTATATATCGAAAACAAAGGCGGCGCCGCTAAGTCGGCCGAAGGACGCCCGTCCAGATGGATTTGGACTTGCTTGAGCCGCCCGTCCACTCGGCGTCAAACTCTCAGTATCAAATTTCTCAAGCGGGCGCTCGTTTGGAGATGGTGGGCGCTTTCGTCCGATGAAGCTTGGAAAAACTCTGTATTGATTTCATCAGGCCGGACGCCCGTTCATTACAGCAGACGCCCGTCCATGTGGACAGGACTTGGACGTTCGTTCAAGTTCGACTCCATCTTGATTTTTCCATCTTTATCTCTTTATCTTCAATTAAAATCATCATTACCTCTTCCTCTTTAATTAAATCCTACTTGATCATCTTTGAATCACCTCTTGAGCTCGAATTTGTGCATCTATAACACATGAAAATATCGCAAAATGTAGTATCATCCAAATAATCATAAAATCACAATTAAAACACCAAAATCAACCTATTTTGCGATTAACTCGTTAAAAACCTCATTTACTCAATACTTCCGTTAAACACTCGTTTCTTATGCAATTTTATACAAATATGAGGGAAATATCATAGAATATAGCGTTATAAAACGTATAAATTCACCCCTAACATTGTCAATAGCCCATTCTCCAAAAAATATGGCATCATCGGCGAATTGAAGGTGAGAAATTTTTAGACCTCCCTTGTTCAAATATATCTGGTGACGGAAAAATTCACTACTATTATTATAACATTTCACCCCACTTCTGATACCATTTTGAGCACTTATACATCATTTCGAGTCATTAATTCATTAGATTTATCTAAATGCATAAGTAGTAAGTATTATATAAAATATTATGTTTTTACTAGTTTTTGTGCCGGTTTAGTAGCTGGAGTGTCACGTAGAATTTACGTTTAGTTTTTATCTATGTTTATTTATAAAAAACAAAAAAAATATATATATATATATCAGTAAAAAAATGTATCCACAGTACAAATACTGTACTGTTAAAACTTTTGTTTTCAGATTTACTGGCGGTTCGTTTCTTTGTGTTCAGGTAAAGAAGATAAGATTTACTGCGGAAACGGAACTAAAGATTGAATCACGAGGCGAAATTTTGCTCGATCGAAGAAAGCTCGATTCGAATCAAGAATGGGCTGACTCGAATCGACCCCCAAACTTGGAGTTCAAGGTTTTCAAAATATCCCACGTAATAATATGTTTTGAGGCTTAAAAGATGGATTTTGAGGAAAAGAAGAAGATGCCACGAATTTACGAGATCAACGGATAATTTTTCCAACGCACTTCTACCGTAACCAGTTTTCGACGGACATTTGACCCGACTTAGAGGCATTTTCAGTGGAAGAGTTCATCATGAAAGTTGTAGATACTAAAATGAGCTTTCCAACGCATTTTGAATCATGTAAATCGGAGGTCTACAACTCAAGTTATGATTTTTTTTTACCGAACAGCTGAAATTTGGACGAATTGGAGATATCTTGGTTGAAATCCATGCATGTTACTTGCAATGATTCCTTGTAACAAATTTTTGCACGACTCATCACCTTCACATGCAAACTCATGATTACATCCAAGCCTCCCTAACAAACTATTAGTGATTCACCACCCCTTCCCCAAATACTACCTCCCTTATACACTCTTAGATAGATATATATATATATATATATATATATATATATATATATATATATATAAATATAAATATATATTTTTATATTATATATATAGATATATCTCCATATATGAGACCCTCCTCCCAATTTACATCACACGGGAGAAAGAGAGGGAGAGGCCCCTCCTTAAACCTCCATCTCCACCCATCGTGGCCGCCCCTTTCTTCATGTAATTCTCCACTTTTTTTTTTTTTTAATCTCTTTTCTTGTTGAAGATTTGAAGTTGTGTGTATGCATATATACATATATGTCTATGTATATCTCTATGTAAGCATATATGCAAGCTTCTTTCTTCATTTTTTTTCTTATTTTGAGCTCAAGTATGTATACATATGTCTATGTATGTATATGTATATGATTGTATGTATAAATAAAGTTGTAATAAAATGATGATGAGAGGCTAAAGCATGTGGAACAAGCCTTGTGAAGCCGATTCTTAGCAATATCTCGATTTCGAATTTGGATTATCTTGTGAGTTTTAATAAAAGTTGTATCTTTTCTATGTTTTATTGTTGTTATCATTAGATATATAGTTAGATATATATATATATATATATATATATATATATATATATATATATATATATATATATATATATATATATATATGTATCTATACGTGTATATATATATAAATATAAGTATCTATAATAGTATATATATATATATATGAGAATCAAAATTGATTGGATTAAGGTTTTAATTTGGTTTTAATAGAATTCTGGCATAAATTTTGTATCATATATACAACAATTTATTGACAGAAGGATATTATGTAAAACTTCCCGCCGTTTGTAATCCATGACATTTTGACGGAGTCTGATATCTATATATATTAACCAAAATGATTAGCTAAATCTTTTCGGTGTTTTTATTGTTGTTATGCAATTTATATCGATGGATTTTTGCTATTTGATGTTTAACGGTTGACGAGAGTCGTTGTTAAACTTTAGATCACCATAGTAAAGATTGGATTTTTAATCTAATTAACGAGAGTTGTTAGGTTGAATATCTAGATTGCGAAATTGAGAGATTTCACACATTTGTTATGAAAGCGTGAATCTTTAAAATCGAAAGATAAAAGATTGATAGGAAAACTTTTCTAAGAGATTAGGAGTTCATACCTTCGATAGGTGAATCACAATTTTCGTTAAATCACCACAAGATAATCTAGAGTCGAAATTGAGGGTTGCGGGAATCGGTGGATCATTGTTAAATTAGTTGAGAAAAATAGTTTGAGCTGTTTTACTTCGTTTTCATCGTAGTAACCGTAGTAAGTTTATTGTAGTTTTAGTTATAAAATAGGTACAACTTAGTTAGCTCGGTTCGTAATTATCTTGCATGGCTTTAGATCTTTGATCTTCTCATCGATTTACTTTTGTTGTTTTTGTTTTTAGTTTTGTTAAGTGTTAGACGTTTTTATTTTCTTAAAATTTTAGTTATAATAGTAGTCGTGACAATTTAGAAAAAAATTAATAAGAACTAGATAAACCTCGATTCCCTATGGATCGACTCCGGTTTTTAATCGCTATACTACGATCCCTGCACTTGGGGTAAACCGGATTTATTTTATTACTTGTTATATTTTGCTTTGCATAAAATCCGAGACAAGTTTTTGGCGCCGTTGCCGGGGACTCGGTACGGTTGTATAGTTTTTGTTAATTAATTTTTTCTTATGATTGTGCCCTTAGTGTTTGTGTTTTCTTTCCTTAAAAAAAAATTTAAAAAAAAATGGTTTATGCAAACTCGGAGTCAGAAAGGCCCACTGCTTTACACCCCTGACCTCGAACGAACCATAGTCAGACCAAATAGGCGAAGAGTCTGTCCTTCGGCTCTTCCTGACGAAGAGAACACGGCCGATCTAGATTTGAGCGAAATCTAGCGAGAGAGATTGAAGAGGTCGTCATCATGGCTGCAAATGATAGACGCACGTTGGCTGACTACGCCATGCCTGGTGAAGTCAGAGTCAAAACCCAGCTGTCATTTTACCAGCTATTACTGCTGCAACCTTTGAACTCAAACCAGGTCTTATTCAAATGATGCAACACGCATCTATCTTTCACGGTTTTCAATCTGAGAATCCTCACACTCACGTACACACATTTTTAGAAATATGTGGTACAACTCGCATACAATGGGTTAATGAGGATGCAATTAAATTGAAATTGTTCCCGTTTTCCTTGAGAGGGGAAGCGAAAGAGTGGTACAACTCTCTGCCTGCCGAGTCGATAACAACCTGGGCCGAACTCGAGCACGAGTTCCTGAGTCAATATTTCCCACCCTCCAAAACGGCCCAGTGCCTGAGTGAAATCTTCACATTTTTCCAAAAAGAAAATGAATCTTTCTTTGACTCTTGGAAGAGATTTAAGGCTCTCCTACGAAAATGCCCTCATCATGGTTTAGACTTGCAGAGGCAAGTCAACACTTTCTTCAGTGGATTGACCGAACTCACCAAGGGCATGGTCAATAGTTCATCAGGAGGGGCATTTTTAAGAAAAACGCCTAAAGAGGGATGGCAATTATTTGAAGATATTTCCAAGTACAACTATGCCCCCTCATCTCACGCTATCCAGACACCTCCTCCACCCAGGATTGAGGAGGTGAATATGCAAAATCAGATCGCCATGCTGCAACAGCAGGTGGCAGCTCTCAAAATATCCTCCAATCCTTTGAGTCAGAATCAGTCATTCTCTCAGAACTCTCAAGTTACGCTCGCGAAAAGTTGTTGTCAACCCGGCCATGTGGTTGGCGATGTCGATTATTTCCCTCCTACCTATCAAGTCAATACTTGTCCCGAATCGTGGGGCGATTCACCCGATCACGTGTCGGACATGTGATAATGTGGGGCATACCGCTGCGTTTACGTCTATGGGTGGGCGAGCAGCCCGAAATTAATGCTTTCAACGGCCAGCAAAATCAAAGATTCAACAATCAGTTCTCTGGCCAAAGCAATTTTCAAAACCAGGGTTTTAATCAAAATCCGAACTTCAATCAGAACCATAATATGAATTTTCCTAATCAGAGGTTCAACCGGATCGGCGAACAATCCAAATCCTATGTTTCAAAGTCGGTATATCCAATCTTTTCCACAAAACTTTCGAAATTCTCAAGGCCCCTCTCAATCTAGTAATCTTGACACTAAATTGGATTCCTATCGAAAGGAGCGAAATAATAATTTCCAATTCCTTCTCGTTCAATCAAGAATCTTGAAAGCGCTCGGGCAAGTAGTGACCAAAAAGCTTTTAGACCCCTGTAGGCGCTTACCCGCTTCACTGAGAAGAACCCCAAAGGTGGTCAAGTGGCTCAAACTGAGTTAAATCAAAGCCAATGCACTAATCTAGTTCCCACAAGTCCCTATGGTAGAGAAGAGGCCAGTGCTATGAATTTAAGATCCGGCACTCAGATTAGTGGTCCCCAACACGAAACCCACTAACCCCTCCTGCCAATGATGAGGCAGGAGGGGAAGTCTTACATCCATGCCCCCATGTTCTGGATGATAGTACTCAGGTGGCTGATCCCCTGAGAAATAAAGAGTTTGAAAGTACTCGTGTGGTGATCCCGAGAAATAAGGAATTTAGTGGAAGTCAGGTGGTGATCCCTGACCGCAAGAAAGGTGAAAAAGTGGTGAGGTGGAAAGATTTGGAAGATAAATATGTTAGTTCATCCTCAAAGCAAGTGTTTTCTGAAAATGATTTAAAGAAACTTCCGTTTCCACCCAGAAAAAATAACATCTCCTTGCATGAAGACAAAAGTATGAGAAAGTGCTTAATCTTCTTAAGAATACTCGGTAAATCTTCCATTATCGATGTTTTAGTTGAGATGCCTAAGTATACAAAGTTCATCAAGGATGTTGTGTCCTGTAAAAAGAAGCTCGAAGACATGGATCAGTTAATTGGTGAGAATTGCTCTGTGATTGATTATGATGAGTTGCCAATCAAGAGGGGTGACCCTGGGAAATTTGTGCTCACATTGTTGATGGGAGGCTTAGTCTTTCCAAATTCTTTATGTGACCTAGGTGCATCCATTAGTCTGATGCCATTGTCTGTTTGTAAACAACTTTGTTTAGATAATCTTTTAGAACCCACAACCATGAATCTTCAATTCGCTGATAGATCTTCCAAGAAAGCTGCTGGGATGTTAGAGGATGTTTTAGTTCAAATCGATAGATTCACTTTCCCAGTTGACTGGTATGTCCTCGACATCGAGAATAATGAGAATTTTCCTTTAATACTCGGCAGACCTTTTCTTTCTATAGCCAGGGCCCTCATTGATTGTGATGGTGGCAAAGTGACTATACGAGTTGGTGATCAGGAGGTAAGCTACAGCGTCTCTAGAGCTATTCAGAGACCCTCTGATTATCCAACCGGCTTTTCCATTGAAGACATGTCAGATGACTTTAACGACTATACAGAAAAGCAAGTCATGGCTGTTGAGACTGAGTATGAGCGATTAGTGAAGAATCTGAATAATCATGGTTGGGTGAGTCTAGAACAACTAGCTGAAGTTGATGAAGGTTCGTTGAATGGTGAAGCTTTGGCAGTGGAACCACTGAGTAAACTCAGTGATGTTCAGTGGAAAAGTGGGGAGCTTAAATCTAGTTTAGAAGAACCACCTGCGGATTTGGTACTGAAGCCTTTGCCGCAGCACCTGAAATACGTTTTTCTTGAGAGAAGGTGACAAGCTTCCTTTAATTATCTCTGCCAAGTTATCCCGGTTAGAAGAAATGAAGTTGTTGAATGTTTTAAGGAAGAATGAAAAGGCTTTCGGCTGGCAAGTGGGAGACATTAGAGGGATATCTCCTGACATATGCATGCACAAGATCAAAACTGAAGAGGGTGCTAAGTGTGTTAGACAGCCCCAGAGGAGGCTCCACCCTCACATGCAATAAGTGATTAAGAAAGAGATTATCAAGCTTTTGGACATGGGTATTATTTTTGAAATTGCTGACAGTGAATGGGTGTCCCCTACTCAAGTAGTTCCTAAGAAAGGAGGAATTACTATCGAGAAGAATGAAAAGGGTGTAGAAATAGCATTGAGGCTAGTAACTGGTTATAGAATCTGTATTGACTACAGAAAATTCAATGAAGTCACGAAAAAAGATCATTTCCCCCTTCCGTTCATTGACCAGATGCTTGAGCGTCTGGCAGGACATGCATTCTCTTGTTTTCTTGATGGTTATTCATGATACTTCCAAATAGCCATAGACCCAATCGACCAAGAAAGACCACTTTCACCGCCTTTATGGTACATTCGCTTATAGGCGAATGCCATTCGATCTCTCTGCAATGCCCTCAGCTACATTCCAAAGATGTATCTTTGGCAATCTTTGATGGGCTTGTTGAAAGTGTATGGAGATATTCATGGATGATTTCTCAGTCTTTGGTCAATCCTTTGATCACTGTCTTGACAATATTGATCAAGTTTTATCCCGCTGTGTGGAAAAGAACTTAGTCCTAAACTGGGAAAAATGCCATTTTATGGTAGACGAAGGAATAGTTCTTGGCCACAAGATATCAGAAAGAGGAATGGAAGTAGATAGGGCAAAAGTTGAGGCTATAGAGAAGATGAAATTCCCTAAAAATGTGCGTGAAGTAAGAGGTTTCCTTGGACACGTTGGTTTTTATAGGAGGTTCATTAAGGATTTTTCTAAGATAGCTAAGCCCCTTTCCACTTTACTCAGAGAAGATGTTGTTTTCAATTTTGATGATAGTTGCAAGCATGCGTTTGATGAGCTTAAAAGTCAACCGATTTCCGCTTGATCCTTATCTCTCCCGACCGAACCTACCACCTTTGAACTCATGTGCGATGCATCCAACTACGCCGTTGGTGCAGTCTTAGGTCAGCGAATTAAAGGAAAATTCCAGCCCATCTCTTACGCTAGTCACACACTGAACCCCACACAAGTGAACTACACAACCACTGAAAAGGAATTATTGGCTGTAGTTTTTGCTATGGACAAATTTCGTAGTTACTTGTTGGGCGCCTCAGTCACTGTTTGGACTGACCACGCTGCTCTGCGCTATCTTATGAAAAAGAAAGATGCTAAACCGCGCTTACTGATGACGGTCAAATTATACCCGTAAAAGTCATCAACGTTGACCTTAAATCGAGATTAATAATGTATATTTCATATTAAATCACTCGTTTATATTTATTATTTAATGTTAAGTGATTATTAATATGATATCTGGTATTTAAATTGCTTTTATTATTTAAAGCCGATTTATTGTGCGATAATTATTGATTTTGCAGATCACGACAAATCGAGAGGATAAATGTCATTCAATCAATGGATCTCAAGATAATAAGGAAGAAAATCGGAGCATTAATCAAGAGATAAATTAGAGAAATCGATCAACACGCAAGCGTGCGATGGGGGAACAAGTCGACAAATAGACGCGCGTTAACACGTGTAAAAATGGCTCGGTCGACCGAGCCTATCCATTCGGTCGACCGAGAGTGTCGGCTCGGTCACTTACGGGATTTTCGCGTGTATATCTTCTAGATCCTCCTAGGTCGGTTCTGACCTCTATATAAGCGGAAGCTACTGAAAATTTGTAAAATACACCTTACACACCTTGAATACCTTAGAATATCATTCAATAAAATCACTCTATTCATATCTTGATTCAATGTAGTTTATTGAGGGTGTTTCCAGCAATTTAAGGGCTGCAATATGTAAGCCTTTATTTTCTGTTTCTTTTCTTTTAAGTAATTAATCCCTCCCAATTATGCTTTATTGTTTGAGTTAGTTAATTCATAGCTAGATGATGTAGATCTAGGCTATGACGTTAGGGATGTGGCGATACCTTGTCTATGGGGGTCCCATAACCTACGTCATAGACTTAGTATTTATTCATGAATCTGTATTGTTTAATTAATATGTATCTAAGTTAGTTTATATGAATGCTTTACTGAGTTCTTCTTTTGTTTAATCATTGTGTATGATGAAACGCTGAGAGATACGTTCAGGGATGCAATCTGGGGGAAAAAGACCATTCGGTCGACCGAGCCAACCTATTCGGTCGACCGAGCCCTGTTTTCATCCGTTAAATAGCCACGTCTTTATGGTTAGGTTAACTTAATAGAATTTATTATCTCAAGTAGGTATGGCTATGGCTACGTTACTCGCTTAGTTTAATTAAAAGCGTGTAAAAGGAAATACCGATATAAAACTCTTAGGTAGGCTTATGAATTGATCTTGGACGTTCAAATATTATCTAGGTAGGTTTATATTTGGGAATTGCATGCACCTTGTTATACGTAGATCGTAAACTAGCATGAGACTATAACTTGGTAATTGTAGTTGGACGAGAGTTTGAGTGATCGTTTAGGAAGTACGCCTAACCATAGGAATGTTGCCTGGACGAGGTGTACGGTCAATATCGGCATCCTTAGAGTCGTAAGCGTGTGAGTTATATGAGATGGAGGCACCAAAAGGCGAAGTCACGTAACAATATCACAGTGATCTAGTGACCTACCGGTGCTAAGTCAAGTTAAAGAGGATGACTCCCGTAGCCAATCTAAGATAGATACAAACGGATTGACAGTTAATAAGTTCAGTTTATTATATAAATTAGCCAGGTCCAAACGATAAAAACTATAATTGGGGAGGTTAATTACGTTGTGTCAAGTCGTGTCTTTACATTTCTGTCTTATGTTGGTCGTAGACCGCCTCTATGTCCTTGACATGTTTAATTAATTGTTTGTGTATAAGATGATCCACAATTGGTTCCCTGTGGGATCGACCTTGATTCACTATAGCTATACTACGATGGGCCTAGTCCTCTTGCTAGTATTGGTTTATGGTGGTCAAGTATATTATAACCTGATTGACCCCGATCAAGTTTTTGGCGCCGTTGCCGGGGAACCAACGGTCAATTTTATATATAAATAATTTTCTTATTCATGTCAAGTTTTCTGCTTTAGAAGTCTGCTTTTACGCTTTTGAGTCCTCTCGGTTTCTCGCTCTGTCCGAAAATTCCAGATTCTTAAAATAAAAATAAAAATAAAAAAATATTTATTCGGTCGACCGAGAGACCTCATTCGGTCGACCGAGAATTTAGAATTTTTGTTTTGTTTTGTTTTGCTTTGTTCTCGCTCGCTTTACGGTTTCGATTTGTGTTTTCGAGTCCGGAATTTCGCGTGTCTGTTTATCCTCGTATGTTTAATCCGTGAGTCCGATAGCGACATGGGAAACCATGTTAAAATCGATCTACGATCCGTTTGTTTTGTTTTCTTCCGTTTGCGTAAACCAGGAAGCAATATTCGAGTCGATAATTTTCAAGGGCGCCGAGAAAATAACCCAAAGAACATGCGAATTACTACTCTACGATGGGAAAAGCGATGGAAGCAATACCTTTAAAGCACCAAGATGGCTCCGAAAAAAATATATATTTTAACGCTTAAATTCTTCGTGGTACAATGTTGAAGGCAAGGTACTACCCTTTTTTTGCTTATGTTTACCTTTTGTTTTTTTGAGCATAAGTTAGCCTATACATGAACCTTAGTATGAATCTTAGCCCGGAGATGGTTTGTAAGATTAATTTTATTAGTGTCGAAGGTTTTGCCCCATATCTGTCTCATCTAGAGGGTGTAAGGAAACATGTAGTAGTTGAAAGGAAGCAGTGAAAAAAGAGTACCTCGTAGTTCTGTTAAAATCTCTTTGTCCTATGCATGGGATTGCTTCTACTGGCCATGGGAGCAAAAAATTGTGTAGTTTAAGCATTCACAATCTAAAGAAGACGTTGAGTTTTGAGAGAACACAATCTTACGTTTTAGTTGAGTTTTATGGTGATGGCTTCTCGGTGAACCCACCTTAAATGAAAAACAAGATTACGCTTTGGGTGACAATTTAGAAATCGGAGACTCTTAGTACATTGGTTCGAAATGGTCTAACCATGGTCAAGCGAGTTTAAGCGAGCCTCGGCTCAATCGACTCCTCCACGTGTGATGTACGTTACAGCCAGATTCGACAAGATTTAGCATAGCCGATAAGCCTTCGGCTAAACGGGGCTTATCTTGACGGATTGGCCTGAATCGTCACATATGTTCCAACGAATAAGACGGCGTGAGGCTTGACTACATAACCGACCTTATTCGGAGTACTTTGATTCATTGTTTATTATTGTCAAGGCCAAAACCGTAATTTTAACCGAGTTTCTTAGAATTCACTAATTCCTAAAACGAGAGCCGAGGTAAGAGCTTTGTATAAATGGTATGAATAAATGTCGTTTCCTAGGTCTCACAACCAAGGGAAGGGTATTAATCCGCAAAAGCGACAAGCCACCTCTAATAGTGCTCAGAGGGTCAAAGTCTGGCAATCCAAGAATGATAACTGACAAGGATAATCTTTGGAAAGTCGAGCTGATGGACTTTAAACTCAGAACTACTTCTTTAAAACCCTTAGGATTTCTTTTTAGGATTTTAGGTTTTGTTTTCTTTGAGTCAAATAAGAGTAACGTGAAATATGTTGAGGTTTTTTATTTTGCCGTGTTCCGATGGCCATTGGGCTAAGGATGTGCAAAACTTTTTTACTCAATATAGGCCACGTGAAATAGAGTTCCGTAGGAGAGTCGAGAAATTGCTAAATAAAAGGAAATTTAGCAATCAACCTTAAGATGGAAGCATTAAGAGAGCTTGAGAATTACTGAAAATGTAACAGAGAATAATTGGTGCGAACAAGAACAATTTTGGTCAACTTCCAAAATCTTTTAGAATGGTGATCCAAGTGAAAATTCAAAGTGGTGCGCAATTCATTCTGCAACTACCTTTATTCTTTCATTTATACCTTTTCACCCTTAAACCTTTTCGATCCTCTCACCAATCTGCCCCAACAGTTCACATTTCTAACCATTCTTTCATCGCCTCTCTTTCTTTCCATCCGTTTCACTCTCCCACCCAATCCCATTCCTTTTAACAATTCTCAATCCCAAAAACACAATTTATTACCCACCTATATCTTTTCTTCCCAACCTTATGTGTATCTTTTTCTAAACCCATCATACTCTCAACCTCCATTTTGTTTACACAATACCTATGTGTTGCGGAATTTGAAATATTGCTAAGCTTTAATGATTATCTTTTATCATTTTGATTTTCATGATCCTAGTTGGGGTAAGTGTAGCTCTGACCCTAGCTAGATTTTAAAGGTTTTTGGTTCGATCAAAGTACAACTTATCTTTCTACCGGAAGTTTTAAATTTCACATTTTTTCCGTCTATTCCGGCATTTCTAGATGATAAGTTTTGTTCTGAACTATCACACCGATCCGACCTTGTTGATGACGGTTATGACTTTTACGTGATACATTGGGCTATTAGTAATTTCGAGGAGTAGCTACATCTCCCTAAGTTGTTGATATCCAATGCAAGCGAGAAGTTTCTACGCTAAGCATTTGATTTTATCTTTAGCCAATAGGTCACATTGTATCTGTTATACCTTACCAAGTTTCTCTTTTCCTGGATTGAATACCTTTTCGATCGAGTCAACCTCGTGTTTTCCCACATGGGGTTATGCTTATTGATCTTTGTCTTCTCCACCCGGTTTTAAGAATATTTAAGCGGTGGAGGTTGTAGATGAAGACTACCATCTTTCGTTGCTTGTTTATTTTTCTTTCTATTTAGTATTTTTCTTGTCTTTGGTTGTATAAAATAAAGTGGCTTAAACTGTTTTTAGGTATTTATACCTCATTACTGCCACATTATTTTATAACATCCATAGACATGATATTTTACGGTTTCGTGGAGTTTGTCTGCTTATACAGGTTTTCACTTGCTTCTCCACAACGTGCTGACATTTACTCCGATGTTCTGCCTTTACTTGAGAGCCGTTTCCAGAGCTAAGTCTTTTTCTTAACTTCTCATTTATTTTTGTCATTGAGGACAATGCCATGTTTAAGTGGGGGGTAGGAGACTTAGTTATGTTGTTATAATTGAAAATTGAATGAAACGGCACATGATTGAAAAAATTGAATAAATACCGTATTATGTATCTCGTACCCTTAGAATTGTGAGTTCCTAGCTAAGAATTGATAGGAAATAAACCAAGTTTCATGAGTACGTGATCATATTATACTTATGTTAGGTAAATTTAAGGATATTCATGCTCGTTTTTGCAAGTAGTTATTTATTATTCAATTACTCAATCTGTGAATCGAGTATACCGCGCAAATCATAATAACTGAAGAAATTATGTGTACATTGCATAGATGATTGGTTATGTAAACTTAGTGTCAATATCTATCTCATTGAGGTATTCTTATATTCTAGCCATTTAAGCGGAGTAATAAGCTTGAGGCGTGCTGTGTTTTAGCAAAATGTTAAACATTGGGCTTGTAGTAACATTACCAAAGTAGCCCCGCTTGTGGTAATATTCGATGCTATACATGATCTAAGATAGGGGATACTCTAAAAGTTTTCTTCCTTGAGATTGATAGTATTTGAAAAATATGAAGATATGAAAAGAATATTCAACTCTTTAAGAGGCTTTGAGTAGTACTCGGTCTCCAAATCCAAAAACCCTATAGATACGCTCTTGCTTAATGCTCTAGTGCTTCAAAAATTTAAAGACTTAAGAAGTATGAATGCTGAGGTTGGTAGGTTGAGATTATGAAGTTGGCATAAACTCTAATCTTGCTACGAATATATAAAACCAATGCACATGCATGATGTCGGTCAAGTTATAAAAAATAACTCGATACCTAAATAACACACTAGCAAGAGAACTAGGTTCAATCGCAGTATAGTTAGATAGAGTCGAGGTCGATCCCACAGAGACTCGGCTTAAACGAAATATGACTTATTTAAACTAAAAAGCAAATAAAAGGCGGTCTACGACCAACAAATAACGCAGAAATAAAATTGACACAATAGAAACACAAAACCAACAAAGGACACAACGACACTAAGACACTTGTTTTTATAGGTTTTGATAAATAATTGACAAACGGTATTGATAACGCTAGTAGTAATTACTTCCCCATGCTATGTAGATTGACGACGAGACAAAACAAGACATTTAAGATTAATTATTCTGACTACGGGAGTCATCCCCTAAAATAGATCTAGCTCCGGTTAGGCCATCTAGATCATCGTGTCTCCATTACGTGACTTCACATTTTTAGTCTCCATCTCATATAACCCGACACAATTACGAAACTAGGGATGCCGGTATAAACCGTAACCTCATCTAAGCAACATTCCTATGATTAGGCGTACTTCTTAGACACCGATTCAATCTCTGGTCCTAAATAACAATCACTTTTTGGGTCTCATGTTAAATTACGATGACAAATAATTAAGTTGATCAAGTTTAATTACTCGTTTGAATTACAAAGCGAGAACCTGACGTAGTCGAAGCCGTTCACCAGACAAATCAAGAACATCACAGATCTTGCTACCAACGAGACATAAGCTCGCTGCCAACAAGCTCGATCTGGGACCGTAATTGCTCGTGAAACGTCTTTTACGCCTCGAATCTCATAAACATGGGTTCGATAATTAACTACATCACGAAATCAATACACAAAAAGACTACTCCATAACGAAATAAATTAGATCTACGAATAAAGATTGCATAATTGAGTAGACATTACCCTCGAAGACGAGCGTGACTCCCACTCTTCGATACGATCTCTAACCGGAGATTCTAACGACTCCGTAATGAACGAACATAAAATAAAATAAAGAAAACAACGAACTATATTGATAAAAGTATTGAAAATATTGTATTTCTATGGTGTACATATGGCGTGTAGTATGCCTCTTTATTTATAGGTGTTCAAGCTAAATAAGAGATATACTTCAAAATGTCAAACAAATAAGAGATAACTCCCGGCCGATCATTAAAATGATAAGGTGCGCCCCCCCCCCCTAAATGGCGTGTTCAAGTTGGCGCCACCTTTTGATTGGTTGCCGGCTTTTGTCATGCTTATCCGATCTTTATCTTCAATGCATCTTGATTTTCTTGGATTTATCTTGTGATTGAATTCTCCTTTTTGTATTTATCCTCCATAATTATCCAAATTCTGCAAAATAGATATTTATCCCAAAATAAATCATATTTAAATAATAACGGATAAATATAATAAAAACGGATAAATACCAATTTATATCTTATTAATAGATAAATACCAAGTTATATGGCTAAATACCAATTTATATTTTATTAATCACATATCATTAAATAATAACTATAAACGTGTGATTTATTATAAAATACATATTATTCGTCCCGATTTAAGGTCTACGTTGATGACTTTTACGGGTATAATTTGACCGTCATCAACTACCCCCCACTTAGACTTTGATCGTCCCGAACAAAGCATCAATAAGTCATTCCCCAAGACACATTTTCCATGGTCAAATCATACCTATACAAGAAACTCGAGTCAACTCATACCACTTATGCTCATAAGGTACCCATTATTCACTACTCGTCATGAATCGAGTGATGTGTGCATGTGCATTTGGTTTTATATATTAAGTGGCAAGATTAAAGTTTATGCTAACTTCAAGTCTTAACCTACCAACATCAACATTCCCACTTCTTAAGCCTCGCAATGGTTAAAGACATGGTGCAATAAGCAAGGCGTCATCCATAAGGTTTTGGACTTGGAGACCGAGAAAATTACTCAAGCCTCTTAAAAATTTGAATATTCTTTTCATATCTTCATATTTTTCAAATACTATCAATCTCAAGGAAGAAAACGTTTTAGAGCATCCCCCTATCTTAGATCATGCATAGCATCGAATATTACCACAAGCGCGGGGCTACTTTGGTAATGTTACTACAAGCCCAGTGTTTGACTCTTTGTCAAAACACGAGATAATTCTCAAGCTTATTACTCCGCTTAGATGGCTGAAGATAAGAATACATCAATGAGATAAATACCGACTCTAGGTCTGCATAACCAATCATCTACGCAATGTACACATAATTCTTGATTTATTATGATCTCATGCGGAATTAAATCGATTCAAATTGAGTAAGCAAATAATAAATAACTACTTGCACTAGTTGGCATGAATATCCTTAAATTTACATTCATATAAGTATAAAATGATCATGTAATCATGCAACTTGGTTCATTTCCTATTAATCCTATGTATAAGAACTCACAATTCTAAAGTGCGAGATAATAAATGTGGCATTTGTTTGAAAAAATTTTCAATTTTCACCGTTTCATTCAATCCTTAATTATAACATCATGGCTAAGTCTCCTACCCCCCACTTAAACTTGGCATTGTCCCCAATGACAAAGAAAAATGAGATTTTAAGAAAAAGACTTAGCTCTGGAAACGGCTCTCAAGTAGATGCAGAATGAAGTTGTAGACCAAGCACGTCGTGGAGAAACACACAAAAACTTTGTTTAAGCAAACCAAGCGAAGCTCCACGAAACCGTTAATAACATGTCAATGGAGGTTATAAAATAATGTGGCGGTAATCAGATATAGAATATCCAAAAACAATTTAAGCCACTTTATTTTATACAACCAACGACATGGAAAACCAAAGAGTTAAAACTATAAAACTCACATGTCGGCTATCAAGGAAAAAACCTCGTTTATTCCGAACTTAGAATCGGAACTTGGCGAGATGAAAAAAACCTTAGCAGTCGCATGCTACTTTATTCAAACAAAACAAAAACAAAAGATAGTTTTTCAGAAATAGTTCTGAGTTTATAGTCGCCAGCTCGACTTATCTCAACGATGGTTTAAGTATAGGTGGGATCTTCAAGAGTGAAGACTTCCTCCTCCTTTCCTTGACCAAGACCAACATAATGTTTCACACGGTGTCCATTAACCACAAAAGTGGATTGGTCTTTAAGGTTCAATAATTCGACAGCTCCAGAAGGGAAAACCTTACTCACTCTATAAGGGCCATACCATCGTGATTTTAACTTGCCAGGAAAGAGTCTCAAACGCGAATTGTAAAGAAGAACCAGATCGCCTTCCTTAAAGGTGCGGTCTAATATCTTTTATCATGAAATTTCTCCGTGCGCTCCTTAAAGATTTTTGCATTCTCATAAGCTTCCAGACGAAACTCCTCTGGCGAGTCAACTCTAATGACCTTCTTTCTCCAAATTAAACTCTCATCAAAATTCAGCATACGCGTAGCCCACATGGCACGGTGTTCAAGTTCAACCGGTAGATGACATGCTTTTCCAAAAACAATCTTATAAGGAGACATACCAATGGCTGTCTTATAAGCAGTCCTATAAGCCCATAAAGCATCATCTAATCGCAATGACCAATCCTTTCTAGTCGTATTCACGCTTTTCTCCAAATGCGCTTTATTTCTCGATTTGTAACCTCAACTTGTCCACTTGTTTGAGGGTGATAAGCGATAGCTAACTTGTGTCTAACCCGTACTTAATCATCAACTTTTCAAACGGCCTATTACGTAATGGCTTCCATTATCACTAATAATCGCATTTGAGGGGTTCCAAACCGCGTAAAGATATTTTCTTTAAGAACTTTAGTACAACCTTGGCATCGTTGGTAGGCGAAGCAATGGCCTCAACCCACTTGGACACGTGGTAGTCATCGCAACTAAGATATAGCGGTTGGACAAAGACGAAGTAAAAGGTCCCACAAAATCAATACCCCAAACATCAAAGAGTTCCACCTCTAGGATATTCTTGATGGCATTTCATTTCTTCTCGAGATATTTCCGTCATTTGGCAAGAATGACAAGATTTAGCATATTGATGCGCATCTTTGAACAAGGTTGGCCAAAAAACCACATTGGAGAACTTTTCGCGGCGGTCTTGTCTCCTCCATAATGTCCTCCGGCCTCATAAGCGTGGCAATGTCTAAGGATATCATATATTTCTTCTTCCGGTACACATCTCCTAAAGACATTGTCGGATCCTAGATTAAACAAATAGGGCTCTTCCCAATAATAGTGCCTAAGATCCTTGAAGAATTTCTTTCTTTCTTGGGGTTGAGATTTGGTGGTAAGTATTTCATGGATAGATAATTCACGAAGTCTTTAAACCATGGTTGTTTCTTCTCCCCAACAACCTCAATACGCGAAGATCTTTGCAGCGCAATCATCCTTTCCATGTATGGCCGCGATGGAGAATAGTTGTTCATCGAGAAATGCTTCTCCAATCTCGGTCATTGGTTCTTTATCCTCTATTTGGAGGCGGGAGAGATGATCTCGCAGCCAAATTCTCGAGATCCTTTCTTATCACGGTTTCTACATCAAATTCTTGCAATAGTAGAATCCATCTTAATAACCTTGGCTTGGAATCTTGTTTGGCTAAAAGATACTTCAAAGCCGCATGGTCATCAAATGGTGACTTTAGATCCTACTAGATAAGATCTAAACTTGTCAAACGCAAAGATAACAACTAAGAAGTTCTTTCTCGCAGTTGCATAGTTCCTTTGAGCAACGTTTAAAGTTCGACTAGCATAGTAGATGGGCCTAAAGATCTTGTCTTTCCTTTGTCCTAAGGCGGCACTCTACAAATTGTGTATCGCTTGCATCGCACATCAACTCAAAAGGTAGATTCCAATCAGGCGCAATCAGAACGGGTGCAGTAATAAGCATGTTCTTTAACTTATTGAAAGCTCTCGTGCACTCGTTAGTAAACACAAATGGCACATCCTTGGCCAATAACTCAGTAAGAGGTCGAGAGATTAAGGAAAAGTCCTTCACAAACCGACGATAGAATCCCGCGTGGCCAAGAAAACCTCGCAATGTCTTAAGATTGGTTGGTGGAGGTAGTTTTTCAATCACCTCTACTTTTGCTCTATCCACCTCTATACCGTTCTTTGAAATACGGTGGCCAAGTACTATACCTTCAAGAACCATCGATGACATTTCTCCCGATTAAGCACAGTTCGTCTCCTCGCATCTCTTCAACACTCTTGCAAGATCGTGAGACATGAATCAAAGTCATCTCCAAATACGGAGAAATCATCCATAAAGATCTCCAGGAAATCTTCAACCATATCAGCAAATAGAGAAATCATGCATCTTTGAAACCGTTCTGGGGTGCATTGCACAAACCAAAGGGCATTCTATTGTAAGCGAAGGTTCCATATGGACATGTAAAGGTGGTCTTCTCACGATCCTCGGGTGAGATATGAATTTGATAGTATCCTGAGTAACCGTCAAGAAAGCAATAAAATGCATGTCCACTCAGTCTCTCTAGCATTTGGTCAATGAAGGGAAGAGGGAAGTGATCCTTACGAGTTGCATCATTCAGTTTCCTAAAGTCAATGCATACTCTATGACCAGTAATGAGTCTAACAGGAATTAACTCGTTTAACTCATTGGCTTGTACTGTAAAACCTCCCTTCTTTGGAACTACGTGGATCGGGCTAACCCATTCACTATCAGAGATAGGGAAGATGATCCCCATTTCCAACATCTTAATAATTTCATCCCTAACCACGTCCTTCAATTGTGGAGTTAGCCTTCTTTGGGGTTGTACAACCGCTTTCTTTGCAGGATCGACGGAGATTTTATGCATGCAAACACTCGGACTAATGCCTTTGATGTCAGCTATAGTCCATCCAAATGCTCCGCGATACTCTCTCAACACTCTCATCAGCTTTTCTTCTTGTATTTCACTCAAGGCAGAAGAAATGATAAGCGGCAAGGTCTCATCTTGAAGGAATACATACTTCAAATGTGCAGGCAGAGGCTTCAATGTCAGATTGGTAGGTGGTTCTTCTAACGAGGTCTTTAGCTTTTGACCAGTTAGCTTAAGTTCAAAGTACTTATGCCATGTTGGTCTGTGATAGTATTTCTCAACCTCGGTAGATTTCATCTCTTCAACATGTATAGGTGTACCTCTACTACATCCCGGCCATACCACTTTCTCTTCCTCACTCCTTTCATATGGCACTTCATCCTCTAACTCTAGGGTAGCCTCGAGGAAATCCTTAATATCCTCATACTGTTGGAAGTCATTGACAAGTTTGTCAACAGAATCCAACATGAAACATGCATCCTCTTCATCATCGGGTGTTTTCATAGTATCAAGCACGTTGAATGCTATTTGATCTCTATTTACTCTTAACACTAACTCTCCTTTGTAGACATCGATAAGCGTCCTACTAGTGGCCATAAAAGGTCTTCCTAAGATTAGTGGCACTTCGTAGTTAGCTTCCATATCCAGCACAACAAAGTCGACAGGGAACACAAATTTCTCAACTCTTACTAGCACATCTTCAACCACTCCACAAGGTTCCTTAACTGAACGATCAGCTAATTGCAAAGTAATTGAAGTCTTTTTAAGGTCCTTCATACCTAGCTTTTGAAAAATGGATAGAGGCATCAGATTTACGCTCGCTCCTAGATCACACAAGGCTTTGTTCAAACATACGTTACCTATGGTGCAGGGGATGAGAAAACTTCCCGGATCCTTGCACTTAGTGGGTAACTTATGTTGAAGAATGGCTGAGCACTCCTCATTTAGGCAAATGGTCTCTAAATCTAAGAGTTTCCTCTTAGTAGAGACAGCTTCTTTCAAGAACTTTGTGTACTCAGGCATCTCGGCCAGTGCTTCAACTAGAGGTATATTGATGTGTAGCTTTCTAAAAATATCAATGAACTTCTTATACCTCTTGTTATCAACCTTAGGCTTAGGTTTGGGTGGAGGATAAGGTAAGGTTGAAGGATCGACATCAGTGAAAATAGGATACTTATTATTATAAAGCTCAACTCTAGGGCCAGCAGGTTCCTTATAGGTTTCTTGCTCGAGGCAAGGTTCCGAAGTGTTTGCTTCATTGCGTGGCTCACCATCCTTACTTTCTACTTAATTTCTCTTTCTCTTTCAAAGATGGTGGAGTTACTTCTTTCCCACTTCTAGTCATGATCGCATTCAAATCCTTAGGGTTCTTGTCCGTATTGCTTGGCAATCCTCCAGGAGGTCTAGTTGAGACTTGCTCAGCTAATTGTCCTATTTGGTGAGTGAGATTTTGGACTATGGCTTCTTGATTGGTCACCTTAGCATCGGTCTTCTGACAATATTGGCTAAAGTTAGTGGCTAAATCAGCCATTGATTTTGAAAGTTGTCCCATATTGTCAGTAACGACATTACTCAGTTTTTCTATCGCAGCTTCCCAACCAAAAGTTTTAGTTTGCTGTGGTACATAAGTGGTAGGCGGTTTAGGCCTTTCTCCTGCATTAATGTCGCTATATCGGAATCCAGGATGGTTATGATTAGGCTTGTACCCTCCCCCGATATAATTGGCTTCTTCCGTACCAGCATTCTCACTTTGAGGTGTCACCTCAATTCCAGTCCCTTTCTCTACTCTTGCCATCCTCTCTTGCATGCCATCTACCTTACTGTTGATAACAGACAGTTGTTCTAAGATTTTGGTAGATGCACTATCATCAAATATGTCAGCGGCCATCTTCACAGTAGCTATGTCATTGCCTCCCCATTGACTATTCATTGCTATTTGCTCCATCTTTCCTTGTGCCTCCTCAGGAGATAAAAGAACAAACGCTCCATTGCTTTGGCGTCTACTCTAATTTTCTCAGTTTCTCTCAATCCATGGTAAAAAGTTTGCATTAAAAGCCAAAGAGAGATATCATGATGAGGACACTTCCTCATAGCTTCCTTAAAACGTTCCCAGGCTTGATCAAAACTCTCCCCAGGTTGTTGCTTAAATCCTAAGATGTCTTGGCGTAACTTAAAAGTTTTTCCTAAGGGAAAATACTTATTCATGAATTTCTGCAACAATTGTTCCCAAGTAGTGATAGATCCAGCCTCTAAAGAGAGAAGCCATTGCTTAGCTTTATCTTTCAGAGTGAAAGGAAAAGCTTAAGGCGAATGTTCCCCTCGGGATTAATTACGGTTTCACAAAGCTAACGATTTCCAAGAAATTTGTCACGTGAACACCAGGATCCTCGTTTTGGACTCCATGAAAAGTGGAATAGTTAGTCACCATTTGGATCACATTAGGCCTAGGGTGATAGACTTCCGCAGCATCTTGCGGTGCTACGATAGCAGGGATGAATTGCTCAATAGTGGGCGTTGCATAACTTTGCAAAGTGCGCCTCGCTCCTTGAACTAGGGCTTGGTTTCCATTATTAGCATTAAGATTGTTCGCATTATTAGCATTATTGATAATAGGATTAGGTACCTGGTTTGGATTGACAGGAATGTCTGCCATTTCTGTTTCAGATTCAGAATGCTCAGAATGATCGGTTGTATGTCCTTCTTCCAATTCGTGCTCGCTTTCCTCAAGATTTGGATCCTCTTCTCCTTGCTTAGCCAGTTCTCTAGCTAACTTCCTGTTTCGCCTTGCAAATTTCTCTATTTCAGGATTATAAGGCTCAAGTGGTTCCTTCGATTTCCGAGTAGCGTACTATAAAATAAAAAAAAACAATAAAACAATTAAAAACTTTAAAGGCTAGGCCTTTAATTAGACTAAATAATAAAAAATGAAACTAAAACAGACTCTATTCACAATATTTACGAATTTACTTTTAATAAAATAAGCTATATTTGATTTAATGACACGAGTCCCCGGCAACGGCGCCAAAAACTTGATGTCGGTCAAGTTATAAAAAATAACTCGATACCTAAATAACACACTAGCAAGAGAACTAGGTTCAATCACAGTATAGTTAGATAGAGTCGAGGTCGATCCCACAGAGACTCGGCTTAAACGAAATATGACTTATTTAAACTAAAAAGCAAATAAAAGGCGGTCTACGACCAACAAATAACGCAGAAATAAAATTGACACAATAGAAACACAAAACCAACAAAGGACACAACGACACTAAGACACTTGTTTTTATAGGTTTTGATAAATAATTGACAAACGGTATTGATAACGCTAGTAGTAATTACTCCCCATGCTATATGTAGATTGACGACGAGACAAAACAAGACATTTAAGATTAATTATTACGACTACGGGAGTCATCCTAAAATAGATCTAGCTCCGGTTAGGCCATCTAGATCATCGTGTCTCCATTACGTGACTTCACATTTTTAGTCTCCATCTCATATAACTTCTGACACAATTACGAAACTAGGGATGCCGGTATAAACCGTAACCTCATCTAAGCAACATTCCTATGATTAGGCGTACTTCTTAGACACCGATTCAATCTCTGTCCTAAATAACAATCACTTTTTGGGTCTCATGTTAAATTACGATGACAAATAATTAAGTTGATCAAGTTTAATTACTCGTTTGAATTACAAAGCAGAGAACCTGACGTAGTCGAAGCCGTTCACGAGACAAATCAAGAACATCACGAGATCTTGCTACCAACGAGACATAAGCTCATTTGCCAACAAGCTCGGTCTGGACCGAGAAATTGCTCGTGAAGCGTCTTTTACGTCTCGAGATCTCATAAACATGGGTTCGATAATTAACTACATCACGAAATCAATACACAAAAGACTACTCCATAACGAAATAAATTAGATCTACGAATAAAGATTGCATAATTGAGTAGACATTACCCTCGAAGACGAGCGTGACTCCCACTCTTGATCGATCTCTAACCGGAGATTCTAACGACTCCGTAATGAGCGAACATAAAATAAAATAAAGAAAACAACGAACTATATTGATAAAAGTATTGAAAATATTGTATTTCTATGGTGTACATATGGCGTGTAGTATGCCTCTTTATTTATAGGTGTTCAAGCTAAATAAGAGATATACTTCAAAATGTCAAACAAATAAGAGATAACTCCCGGCGATCATTAAAATGATAAGGTCGCCCCCCTAAATGGCGTGTTCAAGTTGGCGCCACCTTTTGATTGGTTGCCGGCTTTTGTCATGCTTATCCGATCTTTATCTTCAATGCATCTTGATTTTCTTGGATTTATCTTGTGATTGAATTCTCCTTTTTGTATTTATCCTCCATAATTATCCAAATTACAAAAATAGATATTTATCCCAAAATAAATCATATTTAAATAATAACGGATAAATATAATAAAAGCGGATAAATACCAATTTATATCTTATTAATAGATAAATACCAAGTTATATGGCTAAATACCAATTTATATTTTATTAATCACATATCATTAAATAATAACTATAAACGTGTGATTTATTATAAAATACATATTATTCGTCCCGATTTAAGGTCTACGTTGATAACTTTTACGGGTATAATTTGACCGTCATCAATGCACACATCACTTCGATTCATAGTGAGTAGTGAATAATGGATATCTTACGAGCATGACTAGTATGAGTTGACTTGAGCTTCTTGCGTAAGTATGACCTGACCATAGAAAATGTTGTCTTGGGAATGACTTATTGATGCTTTGTTCGGGACGATCAAAGTCTAAGTGAAGCGATTGATGACGGTCAAATTATACCCGTAAAAGTCATCAACGTTGACCTTAAATCGAGATATAATGTATATTTCATATTAAATCACTCGTTTATATTTATTATTTAATGTTAAGTGATTATTAATATGATATTTGGTATTTAGCTGTTTTTATTATTTAAAGCTGATTTATTGTGCGATAATTATTGATTTTGCAGATCACGACAAATCGAGAGGATAAATGTCATTCAATCAATGGATCTCAAGATAATAAGGAAGAAAATCGGAGCATTAATCAAGAGATAAATTAGAGAAATCAGATCAACACGCAAGCGTGCAGTGGGGAACAAGTCAGACAAATAGACGCGTTTAACACGTGTAAAAATGGCTCGGTCGACCGAGCCTATCCATTCGGTCGACCGAGAGTGTCGGCTCGGTCACTTACGGGATTTTCGCGTGTATATCTTCTAGATCCTCCCTAGGTCGGTTTCAGCCTCTATATAAGCAGCAGCTACGAAATTTGTAAAATACACCTTACACACCTTGAATACCTTAGAATATCATTCAATAAAATCACTCTATTCATATCTTGATTCAATGTAGTTTATTGAGGGTGTTTCCAGCAATTTAAGGGCTGCAATATGTAAGCCTTTATTTTCTGTTTCTTTTCTTTTAAGTAATTAATCCCTCCCAATTATGCTTTATTGTTTGAGTTAGTTAATTCATAGCTCGATGATGTAGATCTAGGCTATGACATTAGGGATGTGGCGATACCTTGTCTATAGGGGTCCCATAACCTACGTCATAGACTTAGTATTTATTCATGAATCTGTATTGTTTAATTAATATGTATCTGAAGAGAGTTTGAGAATGTGTTAACACAAGAGTAAACTTCAACTTATCTTTTATTCAATGATAATGAAGGAGTATAAATAGATACAATTTGGAAAGAGACTAGCTAGCTAGGGCGGCCACTTGAGTATGTAGATGTGGGCGGCACAAAAGCAAAAAGTAAAAGTACAATCTATGTCTATGTTTATGACATAAAGTAAACTAGAGTTTGACATATTAATTGTTTATATGTATCACAATTAATATGTCTTTTACAAATAAATAAAGTGTACAAATAAAGTTATGCACGACATAGTCTGCTTTGTGATCATGAGGATCGGCGATCGCCGATCACCTGCTTGAGCCTCAAAGAGATCTTTGAGTGATATATTTCCACACCCCCTCAAACTGGTCTGTATATATTGATGCAAACCAAGTTTGTTCTTAGTCTCTATTTGAGCGTAAGAGGTGGAATAGCCTTGGTAAGAATATCGACATTTTGATCTTCTCGAGGGAACATCTTTGAGTTGAATAATCTTGGCATCAATCTTCTCCTTCGAAAGTGTGTGCATCAATGTCCACATGTTTAGTTTTGTCATGATGGACTGGATCCTCTGCCATGCATAGTCTTTGAGTTATTATCACAACAGAGTGTGATAGGTTCTTTGAGTAGGTTCTTTGAAGTTCGATGAAGTACTCTTTTGAGCCAAAGAGCTTCACAAATGCCTAAAACAAGTGCCACGAGTTCGACCTTCAAAGATCTGCTTCTAGACCACGATGGGTTGTTTCTTGCTCCTCCAAGTAACAAGATTGCCCCATACATAGGAACAATAGCTGTGGTAGACCTTCTATCTATGTGGCATCCAGCCCAATCGAAGATCGAGATAGACCTTGATGGATCTATCGTGAGACTTGGTGAAGTGTAACCTTGGCCAGAGTGGACTTCAAATACCGCAGATATTCTATTCACGCATCCCAATGTTGCTCGAAGTGGGGCAATGCATGAACCAAGCTAACTGATGACACCATATGCAATATCCGGTCTTGTATGGGATAGGTAGATGAGTTTCCTACAAGTCTTTGATATTGTTCCTTTCTTACAAAGAATGTCACCATGTAGAGGTATGGTAGGGTCTCTGGGGATCTGACGAGTTTGCACCCGAAAGATGCCGGTTTCTTCAAAGCGAGGTCCAAGTACATATTTCCTTTGGGAGACCGAGATTCCTTTGATGTTTCTAGCTACTTCCATGCCAAGAAAATACTTAAGTAAACCCAAGTCTTTAACTGAAATACCTTTGCCACAATTCTTTCAAGTGTTGGATCTCAAAGGGGTCATCTCCGATGGGATGATATCATCCACATAGACAATAAGAATAGACCTCTTACGGTTAGTTGTCTTGATGAACATAGTGTGATCGAATTGCATTGGTGATATCCGGCTTTGACCACAGTTGTTAATTTTCCAAACCATGCCCTTGGTGATTGCTTGAGGCCATATAGAGATTTCCTCGGTTGCACACCTTGCCTTGAGTATGAGGATTGATAAAACCAGGAGGTATAGTCATATAAACCTCCTCGATAAGGTCCCCATTTAGAAAAGCATTTTTGATATCCAATTGATGAAGAGGCCAGTCAAGTTGGACAAACTAGAAATTAGTACCACAGCGGTGTTGAGCTTTGCCCTTTGGTGCAAAAGTTTCTTTATAGTCAATGCCATAAGTTTGAGTGAATCCCACAGCTACCAATCGGCTTTGTACTTGTCAATAGTGCCATCGGCAAGCATGTATTTGATAGTGAATAACCATTTGCAATATTGTCTTCTTGCCTTTTGGAAGAGTTGTGAGATCCCAAGTATGATTATCCAGAGGCGATCATCTCTGTTTTAACAATGACCTTCCACTTATCATTTTGAAGGGCCTCCTGAATATTTACGGGGATAGAGTGAGAGTCCAGTCTGTGTAAACATGGCAAAGACAGGAGACAAGCGATCATAAGATAAATAAGAATGAATAGAATGATCGGTGCATGATCTTTTCCCTTTCCTTAGAGCAATAGGTCTGTCATCCACTTCAAAGCAGACTTTGAGAGTCAATAAGTGAGGTCCAGCCAGGACTGCAGTTCGATGGGCTCTTGAGGTTACTGGTTCGATGAGGCTCTGGGTCGATGAGACTCTTGTTCGGAGAGGTTCTTTGAAAGTATGAGGCTGTAGAGAGTCGAGGGTAGAATGCGAAGTTCGATCTGTGAGGATCGATGGAGTTCTTGAGGGTTAGAGTTTCTTGAGGAAGGGGTTTAGGTCAATTTCAATCGAGTTTCCATCAGGTGAATGGCTCAGAGGGTTTCTTTGTAATAAGGGGTCCTTTCAAAGAATTTTACATCCATAGAATTGTAAAATTTCTTTTCAATAGAGGAATAACACTTGTAACCTTTTACATCCTTTGCATAACCTAGGAAAATGCACTTGTGAGCTTTAGGATCAAGTTTATACATGTTGAGCATGGATATACACAAACACAGTACAACCAAAGATCTTTGGAGGCAAGCGGAAACAAGATGATGGCGGGAGTGTGTGTCGGTGAGGGTTTGGAGTGGAGTTTTGAAACCTAACACTCTGCTGGGAAGTCTGTTGAGTAAATAAGTTGCAGTCAGTATAGCTTCACCCCACATATATTTAGGAACATGTGTGGTGAACATGATTGATCTGGCCATTTCCAGCAGGTGCCTGTTCTTTCTCTCAGCAACCCCATTCTGCTGAGGTGTTTCCACACAACTACTGATATGAACAATTCCTCTATCTGTCAAGAAGGTACTGAGATTAGACTCATAGTATTCTAGAGCATTATCCAGTCTTTAAGATCTTGACCTTAGTATCAAATTGAGTGGAGACCATATGATAAAATTCTTGAAAGATATGACCAACTTGATTTGTCTTTCATTAAAAAACCCAAGTGTTCTGGTATGATCATCAATAAAGGTGACAAACCACCTTTTCCTGTTATACTTTTCACCCTAGAGGTCCCCACACATCACTTGTGTATTAAGGTGAAGGGTGAGGAATGCAAATGAGGTAACTTAGCATACACAGATTTTGTAAGTTTAGCAAATTGACAAATATCACATTGAAGGTCATTCGATTACATCCTTTAAACAATTCAGAGTTAAAGATTTTAAGTAACCAAAACTTGGATGTCCTAATCTATAATGCCATAACATGATATTGTCTAAAGTGCAGGAGCAGCGACTTTTGAGGCGGTCAGTCTTGATCTTACTGTTCTTGGCAGGTTTGACGAGAAACAATCCAGCGCATAAGGTTTAGCCTTCCCAATCACTTCACGTGAAGTAGGATCTGGAATGTGCACTTTGATTTTCCTTAAAAAAAAGTCCAATTCAAATCTTTAGTGAGTCTCTTGACGAGATATAAGATTGCGATCTAAGTTTGGAACAAATAGGACATCCTGTAGGCATATCTTATTAGTGAGTTTAACATTTCCAACACCTTTACACGAGAGATAGATCCATCGGCAGTTTTAATGTTATGAATTTGGTGACAAGGCATATAGTTGGTTATAAGGTTTTTATTACAGAGTCATATGGGAGGATGCCCCGAGAATCAACAATCCATGTTTCATTGCTAAGGGAAAAGTAGAATTTACTGTATGAGTATGAGTAGCAACATCGGTAGAGTGACTACCTTCCTTTTGTTGATTCGGAAGGCTTTGAATGCAAACAAGCGAGCATTCATCCCAGGTTGTCATTCTCCTCCTCACCGATGTATCTCGCCTTGACTTTCCACGATAGGTTTTGAGGTTTTTGAGGAGTTAGGCTTGCCATGGAGCTTCCAATGCCCGATTGTCCTTGGTGTGATTTGTGCGTTTGCATTGATCACGAAACGAGTTTTCGATTTTCTCGAGGCTTCTTGTATGTCTCGGCAACCTCGGCAGCAGCCTTCACGGCGATCAGCCAGAGGCAGCACCTTGATGGGGTTGTCGGTAGTGGATTTGAAGCATGACTTTTCTCCTACTTTCTTCATGTTTGACCTCGGCAAACATGGATTTGAGATTTGGAAGAGGTTTGGTGGCAAGAATTCTTCCCCAACATCATCAAGAGTAGGATTCGATCCAGTGAGGAACCTGAATACTCTCTTCTTTTCTATGATGTCTTTATAAAGAGCAGCATCCTTGACATCATTCCATGAGTGAGTTTCTAACATATCTAAGTGTTGCCAAGCCTTAGATAGTTGATTGAAATATTGAGTTCTGAGACATATCCCCTTGCAAAGTTTGAATCTGAGCTTCTAGTTCATATACCTCGGATGTATTATCCTTCTTGGAGTAAAGATCTACGGCATTATCCCATTTCTTTGGCGATATCATACATCATAAAGTTTTCACTTATCTCTTTTGTCATTGACCTCGTGAGGATGGTCATGAGTTGATTATTTGTTGTGTCCCATGCTTCAAAACCAGTCGGTTTGGCGAGTGCGGGTTTTGTTCCAGACAAGTATCCCATCTTACTTTGTCCAGAAATGTACATTTTCATAGACCTTGACCATAACAGATAGTTGTTACCATCAAGTCTATGGTTTGTATAAGAAGAGGAGTTGTCAGTACTCCCAGTCAGTGAGGCTGCTTGAGAGTCTGCTGAGGTTGAAGTAATGTCGGATGTGGAAGACATTCTTCAGAAATATGAGTTTTCTTGTGGAAAAGTTAGAACACAAATGGCTCCGATACCATGAAGAGAGTTTGAGAATGTGTTAACACAAGAGTAAACTTCAACTTATCTTTTATTCAATGATAATGAAGGAGTATAAATAGATACAATTTGGAAAGAGACTAGCTAGCTAGGGCGGCCACTTGAGTATGTAGATGTGGGCGGCACAAAAGCAAAAAGTAAAAGTACAATCTATGTCTATGTCTATGACATAAAGTAAACTAGAGTTTGACATATTAATTGTTTATATGTATCACAATTAATATGTCTTTTACAAATAAATAAAGTGTACAAATAAAGTTATGCACGACATAGTCTGCTGTGATCATGAGGATCGGCGATGCGCGATCACCTGCTGAGCCTCGTGCAGATCTGGCTGATGATATATTTCCACAGTATCTAAGTTAGTTTATATGAATGCTTTACGAGTTACTGTTTAATCTGTTGTGTATGATGAAACACTGAGAGATACGTTCAGGGATGTAATCTGGGGGAAAAGGACCATTCGGTCGACCGAGCCAACCTATTCGGTCGACCGAGCCCTGTTTTCATCCGTTAAATAGCCACGTCTTTATGGTTAGGTTAACTTAATAGAATTTATTATCTCGGTAGGTATGGCTATAGCTCGTTACTCGCTTAGTTTAATTAAAACGCGTGTAAAAGGAAATACCGATATAAAACTCTTAGGTAGGCTTATGAATTGATCTTGGACGTTCGGCGTTATCTAGGTAGGTTTATATTTGGGAATTGCATGCACCTTGTTATCGTAGATCGTAAACTAGCATGAGACTATAACTTGGTAATTGTTAGTTGGGCGAGAGTTTGAGTGATCGTTTAGAAATGCCTAACCATAGGAATGTTGCCTGGCGAGGTGTACGGTCAATATCGGCATCCTTAGAGTAAATAGCGTGTGAGTTATATGAGATGGAGGCACCAAAAGCGAAGTCACGTAACAATATCACGGTGATCTAGTGACCTACCGGTGCTAAGTCAAGTTAAAGAGGATGACTCCCGTAGCCAATCTAGGATAGATACAAGCGGATTGACGATTAATAAGTTCGATTTTTATTATATAAATTAGCTAGGTCCAAGCGATAAAAACTATAATTGGGGAGGTTAATTACGTTGTGTCAAGTCGTGTCTTTACCTTTACGTCTTATGTTGGTCGTAGACCGCCTCTATGTCCTTGACATGTTTAATTAATTGTTTGTATATAAGATGATCCACAATTGGTTCCTGTGGGATCGACCTTGATTCACTATAGCTATACTACGATGGGCCTAGTCCTCTTGCTAGTATTGGTTTATGGTGGTCAAGTATATTATAACTGATTGACCCCGATCACTTACTCGTTGGATCTGATCCTGCAAGAATTCGATGTTCAAATTAAGGATAAAAGAGCGTTAAAGCGTAGTAGCGGATCATGTTTCTAGAATGCGAGAATGATGAAAAGAAAGAACTGAAGAGATAGACCTTTACTTTCCTCTCGAGCATGTTATGCATATAGGCGAGTGCACTCCGGATGTTCCATGGTTTGCCTCTATCGTCAACTACACACTCCAAGTATTTAAATCCGAATTTTCATATCGGGAGAAGAAGAAATTTTTCTCGATTTGAAAACCTTAAATGTGGGATGAACCTTACCTCTTTAAAATCAGTAAAGATGGATTGTTGAGAAGATGTGTCCCGAATCGAGCAATGAGATATCATTGAACAATGCCACAGTGGACCCTCTGGTGGCCACTTTGTCCTGGAAAACCGTTGCTAAAATTTTTACTGTCCGGTTTCTATTGGCCCACGATCTTTAAGGATTCAGAAGCCTTCTGCAAGGCTTGTGATAGGTGCCAACGAACCGGTGCTCTAACTAGGCGTTTTGACATGCCATTAAAGCCCATTTTAGAATGTGAGGTCTTTGATGTATGGGGTATTGATTTTATGGGCCCGTTTCCATCTTCCTGTGAAACAAATACATCTTAGTCTGCATTGACTACGTATCAAAATGGGTGGAGGCTCAAGCCACTTCTGCAATGACCACAAAAAGCGGTCATGAACTTTCTCAAGAAAAATATCTTCGTGAGATTTGGATGTCCCGTGCCTTAATCATTCATGAGGGAACACACTACGCAGCAGGCCACTAGAAAAGTCCTTGAGAAATATGGTGTCCGGCACAAAATTGGCACACCATATCAACCTATGACTAGTGGCGGTCGAGAAAGTAATCGAGTTTGAAAAGGATCTGGAAAAAGTTGTAAAACATCATAGAAAGGATTGGAGTCTCAAACTGGATTATGTACTATGGGCATACCGTACTGCCTATAAAACCCTCATGGGTACATCACCCTATCAGATGGTGTATGGCAAACCCTGCCACTTGCCAGTCGAATTAGAGCATAAAGCATATTGGGCCATTAAGTTTTGAACTTTAATTCCCAGTCATATGGTGAACATCGGTGATCTGATTTGCATGAATTGGATGAGTTTAGACTCGGGCCTCACGAGAGTGCCAGGATTAGCAAGGATGAGAATGAACTCCTTCATGATGCTAAAATCAAGCGATAATTTCAAGTTGGGAGCAAGTCTTACTTTATAATTCCAGTTGCATCTATTTCTGGAAAGTTGAGGGCGCGTTAGTCCGGCCCTTTGAAGTGCAAAATCATTCTGGAGGTGTTTTAGAACTAAGAGGTCATGGTGACCAGCCGTTCCACGATGAATGGTCAAAGGTGCAAGCATTATATCGGACAAACCAAAGAGAAACCTTTGATTGTTCATTTCCTCGACATCCTCGGGTGTGGTATGGTAAGTCACCGAGTTTGATGAATTTTCACCCGACTTGTTTTACGAGGATGACGGCGTGGTTCATTAGAGGAAGTTATGGCTGGTAGTTGGGATATGGAAGAACTCAAAGGGAGGCACAATTAAAGAGAAAGCTGAAAAGAAGAAGTCTACAATGGGGAGGATTAAAAGTGTTTGGAAAGCAATCGAAAACTTGACCTCATGTGTTAGATCTTTGTTTACTGCGACCACACCAATGATCGAGCTTACGATGTAGTGGTGGTGGAAGGAAGGTGAAGTGGCTTTGATCCAGGTTGAGAATAGATTTGTCGAGCAAGCGGCGTTAACCAAAAGCGCTACCGGGCGGCGACCGTAAAAATATTAAGTTTTTAAAAATAAAATAAAATATAAAAAAAAACGCAACTAAGTCCCAGGATGAATGTTTGAATATCATTAAAAAGGGAACGATTAGGTGGTTATCCGAAAATCCCAAGGAGATTAAAGAAAACATTCAAATACATCATTTCTTGGACATAGGTTGTTAGAATGATTTAACCCTTGAGGATCTGGGTATAAAAGACTCAATACTCTTTCACACATTTCGTTTTATGATCTCTGTTTGTTTCCAACATGAATTTATGACTTGACTATGATATTTGCTCATGTGATACTCTCTATGATACATATATGCTTAGATGTTACATTGCTTTACCCGTGTGGGTTATTTTTCCATCTAAAGCTTTTATGAGATTGACTATATATATATATATATATATATATATATATATATATATATATATATATATATATATATATATATATATATATTGCCTATCGAATTTTCTCAGCGTGTGAGGCCATTTACTTATTATTCCCATATCCTATTCGATGTCTTGCTTACGAGGACCATGTCCCGTGTTTGCTTTGTTTTAGTTGTTTTTGTTTTGGTATAGGGATTAGGTTCGTATTTTCTCATGGTCATTCACGGGATTCGATAGCACCTTTACTGCCAGGTTTATAAGCTAAGTCTTCCTCTCTATCTCATTCACATGTTGAGGTAATGCAAAATCGTAAGTGGGAGGTAGAGTCGATGATGGTCTAGCAATGGCATTAAGTGTTTATTTTGTATCAGAAAAAAAAAACCTTAGTTTGATCTTTTTCAAGCATTATTTAGTTGATTAAAATAAACTCGTACAAGGTATATATTTCATGGATTTGAAGATGTAATGATCAATTTAGATATGTATAATCAATTTGACCCATAAATG